>PVKE010018082.1:0-29977 GCA_004027555.1 Craseonycteris thonglongyai
AGAAGATCTGCTAGGGTCTAGGAAGTTAGGGCTTCTGCTTTCCTCTTGGATTTGGAGCTGTAATTCCTTCCACAGGTTAGGGAAATTTTCATCCACTATTTGTTTTAGTAGACTCTGAGAAGATTTCATCTCGCTTCCTTCTGGTACCCCTATTATTCTAATATTGTTCTTTCTGATGGAGTCAGAAAGTTCTTGTAGGTCTCTTTCATTTCTCTTGATATTCCTTTCCCTTTGTTCTTCCCTCTGTGACTCTCCATGTTTGTATCTTTAATTTCACTCAACCTTTCTTCTAGCTGGTCAGCCCTGTTTCCTATGCTGGTCAGTTATTTTTTCAGCTCTCCCATGATGCCTTTCATTTCAAGGAGTTCCTTTTGGTTCTGCTCTAGCTTCTCAATTTTGTTTGTAAAGTACTCATTTTGCTCAGAAAATTTCTTGTTGAGGTCGTTTAACTGTGTCTGGGTACTTTGCCAGCATTGAGTGAGCTCTCTGAGTGTCTTGATTAATGCATCCCTGAATTCTGTTTCACTTAGATTTGATTCCAAGTGTGCAAGGTCCTTTACTAAAGACTGCCCCTGATCTTCTGGAGGGGCTTTGGATTCTGAGGTGTGCATTGTGTTTGATGTGGTTCTTTTTGCTTTATGCATAAGTCTGTTTTTCCTCTGGGGGTTTGCCTATCAGATCGGCTTCTCTTTATTTTTTCTATTTGGCTCTGTTGTGGGAGGAGATTTTGGGAGAGGGTTTGGGGAAGCAGACAGCTTCTGTGTCCTGGGGCACTTCAGGTTGCTGTCTTAGCTGTTAGATAGCAGGGTAATAAAGGTGTGTCCAGGGGTGGGGGCATGTGAGTAGGAGCTAGGGCCAGCCTGAGACACAATAGCAGATTCCTCTTTCAGCAGGGAGGCTGGTGGTTCAGTGCGGGCGGGGCACAGGAGCTCTGGTCTTTCTCTCCTCTGCATGGCTGCCCCTCCTTCAATCGTATCTGTAAGCCATGCCCGCTGGGCAGCACTTAGATGGGCTGGGGCTTGGCAGAGGCCCTGTTTGTCCGCCGCAGTTCCGCGCACTGGCAATGACACCTTGGTGACCCGATCAGCATCCAAGTTGCGTGCGTGGGCTGTAACGCCCCAGAGGCCCGGTGGGCAGGGTGCCGGAATCCCAGTTGCGCGCTCGCGTACAGGCAGCAGTGCTGCAGCGGCCTGGTGGGCAGTGCACCAAAAGCCCTGTAGCGCGCTGGCGAGCTGGCAGCGGTGCCGCGGTGACCCAGTGGGCGGGGTGCTGAAAGCCCTGGTGCATGCATGCAGCGATGCGCAGTTGCTCAGTGGGCGGGGTGCCGAAAGCCCTGTGCACACAGGCCGTAGCTCGGGCGGCTGCCGCTCTTTGCTCCCGGCTCTGTTGAGACCGCTGGATTCACTCTAAGCATGTCTAATGCAGCTATGCCCACTCAAGCCCCAGCCCTCACTCCAAGAGCCCTGTCTTTAGAAGGCGCTCCCTCACAGTCAATCTCCTCGGTAAATCAGGGGTGCTGATCTGTTGTGGGAGGGTTCCCTGCTCTCACCCCACCCACTGGGAAGTGCAGCCGCCCTGCTCCACAGTCCCTGTTCCACTTTAGGCTCTGTGATCTGATTAGGGCACTGTGTGCTGTCCCTTGAGTTCGGATGTTAAATTGTCCACAGTCTCATGGACATTCCATGCTCCCTAGGTCTCGGCTTCCAGCCCGCCCTCGATCCAGCTCCACTTTGACCATAGTCCCCCAATCCCCCTTTGTTTTTGCCAGCCTCTGGCCGTGCTCCGAGTCTCTGTCCCCGAACTGCTGCTTCCCTTTCCCTCTCCCACTCTCCCCTTTTTTCTCTAACCTTTGTGTGTTGTTCTGCGTTGTGTGGTTCTCTTAGTTAAGGTTTCCTCTCAGGGTTTCCCCTGTGGATTCCCCTCTGTTCACAAGGCCCTTCCCAGGCAGTTATCGGCATTCTCTCATGCCACCATCTTTTTCTAACCTGTATTCTAAACGCTTGCTCTGGTAGGTTGATTGTCTCCATTTCATTTAGCTCTATTTCTGGAGTTTTCTTTTATTCCTTTATTTGGAATGTGTTGCTGTTTTGTTTTTTTGTTTTGTTTTGTTTTTCATTGTGACTTCCTCTTTGTGTTTACTTCTATGTAGTAGGTACTGTTTTTCCCCAAAAGTAAGACATCCCCCGAAAATAAGACCTACTTACAGTTTTGCCTCTTGCTGACATACGTATAAGGCATCCCCCTGAAAACAAGACCTAGCACATCTTTGGGAGCAGAAATTAATATTAGACACTGTCTTATTTTCAGGGAAACAGGGTAATTATATGTCCTATGACTCTAAGTCGTTTCTTTGAGGCCTTACGTAGTATTTATCCTGTATGACACAATAGTACATTTGCACTGATCTCCTGTTCATGTAGTGTAGGATTCTCCCTTGAGTGTGCTGTGTGTGTTCTTCAGTTGTAGCTGAGTGGTATGCAGTGTGCAGCACACTATTAACTGCCCCAAAGGAGAGGCATAGCAGCACTGAAAGTTCCTTGGTCTGCCACTGATATCCTCTCCTGATAAAGTCTTCAAGAAAGTCTTCCCCTTTTAGTGGGGTGGGGCAGATTGCTCATCCACCTAGCATGCCTCCAAGTTGACAGAGAAAATCTCTAGGGGCCTGTGTTCACTTTGTAAAAGAAAAACAAACATACAAACAAACAAACAAATTTACCAAAAAAACCCTCCCTGAGAGTCCTGCATTCTGTCTCTCTGTTAACTCCTTGGGGGTGAGGGTAGAGGTTGGCAAAGCAGTACCAAGAGTTCCACAAGCAGCCACTCACTGCTGCTCCTGAAAAAGACCTACAGAATGTCTTTCCCTCCTAATAGGGCAGGGTTGATTGCTCAGCTGACTGGAGTTCTCCATGAGGGCAGGGCGATGCTTCAGGGTGCCTGTGTGCACTTTGAAAGAAAAGAAGGGGAAAAAATTAATAATACAATAAACCATAAAAAAAGTAAAGGTAAAATTAAAAAGAAAAAAGACAATAGAGAAGAAAAAAGAAAATTAAAAAGAAAAAAAATTTGTGTGAGCCCCATGGTAGAAGAAAAGAACAAAAAGAATTTTTTTTTTCTCTTTTGTTGTGGGTCCCGTGGTCTGTCACTCACAGCACACTTCTAGTTACCCAGGAGGAGTAGCAGAGTAGCACCAAAAGCCCTCTGGTTGTCGCAGACAGATGCTCCTGCAGAATTCTGCAAGAACCTCTTCCCCTACCACTTGAGAGGGGCTGATCACGCAGGCGACTGGAGTTGGACTGGGCAATCTCCAGTGCGTCTGGGCACACTTTGACAGGAGAAAAAAATGTAGAGAAAATGGTAATATTAATAAAAAGTAAAATAAATAAATAATAAAATATATAAAATGAAAAAAGTAATAACAAATTTCATAGAAAAGTAAAATAAAAATAATAAGAATAAGTAGATAATTCTTTGAGTGCCCAGAGGTTGTTCACTCATTTCTCACTCAGACCAAGCAACAGAGCTGCACTGAACTCTCCTTGGGTAACAGCAGAGAGCCTTTTCTGCAGAAGACTGAGAAAAAAAAAATAAAAAAAAATAAAAAAAATCTTCCCCTGATAGTAGGGTGGGACTGATTGATCAGCCAGAGGGCCCCATTGGGTGTGTGGGGGGCAAATTCTAGGGTGTCTTTGCACTTTGGGGGAAAATTTCCTTAGCATCCTACAGTCTTTCCTTGCCCACCTTCACTTCACTGTGGATTTTTTCTGCCTGCTTTGGAGGGCTGCCAAGTAAGGTCTGGCTGCTGTTCTCTCCTGCAACTCTGTCAATAGTCTGTAAGACTGGTTTCTGCAGCTAGCAGGGTGGGCTGTGTGCTTGGCAGCCTAGTGCAGCCTAGAGCACCCTGGGATATGTAGTTTAAGCTGTGTGGGACAGGTTCAGCTGTGTCTGAATGTAGTACAGACAAGCAAATTTTATTAGACTAGTGAAGTCTCAGAATTGGCCCTTTTGGGGAGTGTTATACACAGAAAAAATGGCGTCCTGCTGTGGCTACACATAAGGCAATATCTGCGCTGGAACAATAGGTCCCTCTGGCCCTTTCCCCAAAACCTAAGCTCAACCCTTCCTCCATATGTCTTTGGCACTTCCAGAGATGCCGTCCCTTTACTGAATGACCTGGTAAGTGTACAAGCAGGTGGGCTTGTACGCACACCCCTCAAGAAAGTCTAAATTTCCAGCTGACTTCTGTCCCACTGATACAGATAGAGTTGTAGCTGATTTTCATTGACAAATGTACTAATTTTTTTTTTCCTGGACAGGGCTCCCAAGCCTGGGGAGCCCAGTGTGGGACTAGCAACTCCCACTCCTCTGTGGGAACCTTTGCCCCTGAGGTGGCACTCCCAAAGTTCAATAATAATCTGGGTTTGGGGTCATCCTTTTCACATCTCCACTCTTCCTCCTGGTCTCAAGTTGGCTTTCTCTGTGTCCTCAGCTGTAGGGGCTCTGGTTATCCAGTTCCCTGAAGTTTTCCGAGGTTGACGGTTCCATGATCTATTTGCAAACTTGTGTGATCCGGGAGGCTATACACACAGTGTCCAACTAATGTGCCATCTTCCTTCTGCAGTTTGCTTTCTAAACACAGTCCAGTGCCATCACTTACCAGCTGTGACCTTAGGCAAGTCCCTTAACCTTTTGAAGCATGAGTTTCTCTTAGTCAGTGAAATGGGGATTATAATAATATCTAATCCACAGGATTCTTATGAAAGATAAATAAGAAAACATATAAGTACCTGGAATATAATGAATGTTCAAAAAGCTTGGCTGGGGAAGCTGGGATGGCTCAGTGGGTTAAGCGCTCACTTTGCAGCGCCGGGGACCGAGGATCGAATCCCGGCCCCAGCCCTTGTGGACCCATGTACTGAACTGGGGAGTTCCCCCAGTTCCGTTCTCTCTCTCTCTCTCTCTCTCTCTCTCTCTCTCTCTCTGTCAAAAATAAATAAATAAATAAATAAATCTTAAAAAAAAAAAAGTTTGGCCATTATTATGAAAATAGTATATATACGCAGTTCATGTAAAAGGAAAACCTGTCATTGTAGGAAAGTACTGCTTGTAAAGCATTTCATTCAATTATTATGCTGTTTCCAAAAGGCCATGGTCTAGGACAGATGATGTCTTTTGACGACATAGAAGACCATAGGGACCAAATGACTTCGCTTGTGAGTGAAGGAAGGGGCTGCCTTCAAAATGCCCTGTGTCACCTTCAGAGTCCCTCTTGATAGCTGGGCTGGCCCCAGAGAATGCACACATCTCACTGGGTGAATCCGAGGCTCTAACTCACTGCTATAGCCTGGGCCTGTGTTTTGTGGCAGTGTGTGTCCATGGCTGAGTCACTGTGGCCAGGACTGACATGATGTCCTTTCATCTGTGGGTCATGTGTTAACTGTCCCTAATAATGTACCTTGGGGTAAACTAGACATGCCAGTTTGCTGTGATCCTTCTCCTGAGTCATCCTTAGGTCAGAGGATAAGGTATGAATCTGTTTAAATTTATAGGTTAGTGTATATAAAGAAGATTAAATGGTACACAGAACATATTCAGAAACTTTTCAGGTAAAATTGTTTTTAATATTTATATATTTGTCATAAAAATTAGATTATGGAAATATTAAGAAAACAAATGTTAAAAGTCTTCACCATCAGCTTCTATGCACCTTTATAAATGAAATATTGTGACTGACTAATAAAATTTATTGTTGCTTCTATGTCCTGTTCATCACCTCTGGATCACCTCTATCTAAATAATAAATGTATCCCTTGCCTTGGAATTAGATGTGCTTTGTATGGCTCATTTATTATCTGGGTTAGCGCTCCGGTCACTGTGATGTCATCTTAGGTTCTCATCATCGGGATCTTACAGCCTAATTTGTAAAATAGGTAAGTGAGCCTACAAAAGATATGTTAAGTGCTATCATACAGGCAATCAGCGCTGGGCAAATTATAAAAATCCTAGGCAGGAAATCACCAGGAGGGTGTACCATAAGGTTGGTGGAGGGTGTTGTGATTGGAGAGGATAGCAGGCGAAGGAGCTAGAGGTGTTTGTTCAGTTTTCCGTTTACATCTCCCATGCCTTTACGTCTCACTTACCGGTATGTGGAACACTGTTCAATAACACATTAACACACACGTCCAGGACATTGGAAGTGATCCTGTGGGCTGTCTTTCTTTTCTCACCCATGAATTTCAGTGCTGATGCTAAATGGCTATAAGACTACCAGGTTCTACCACTCCTACCCACACTTATTGGGCTGTGTGAAGAGGCCTTGTTTCTGTTTCCTCTTCCAGGAAATGGAGGCTGTGTCTCTTACTTAGAGTATTAAATGGCATGATATATGTTAAGCTTTCAAAACTATACACCTATTGCATATCACTAATATACTAATAGTCTAATATACAAGTGATCACAATCCTGACTTCAAGAGTCACAGTAATTTCTCATCAATATGGAAACCATGTTACATGTTTTATTGTAAGGAACAAAATTTTACATTTCCCCAGGGAGTTCCAGATAAATTGGCAGATGTTAGCATTAATCTAATTTTTCAAAAATTATTTTCCAGAATAAGTCACTGTGACTTCACCAAGGACCTTATATGGTGGGAAAGAAAGCCCTGACTTCACTCTTTGCTGGTTTACTGCAAATTGAGGAACATTGATGAAGCCACAAGTCAAACACAGCTGAACGTCAACAGCCTGGGATTTTTTTCCTATGAGAATCGCTGGCTCATCTGGTGATGATAAAGGGATGCTCTGACCACTGCCGCAATAAATCCTTGTATCTGCTGCTTATCTGACCTCAGAGTCATATGGACTCACAGGCTATCATGAACACCAAGCACAGCTTGACCAGGAAGCATAGCAGCTCTTAGCCTGCTGGGAGCTCAGAAGAGAGAAAGTGGTGCAGGCTTTGGAAAAAGGCCTGCTAGAGCAGAAACTCAGTTCTAGAGAATGTCGCTGGAATTGAGATCTGGGTGGGCAAGGGGTCTGCTTTTAGCATCACATTTTACTGAATAATGAGAAACTTACTGAGCAAAATGCATGTAGCCTTGGGATGTGACACACATAGGTGATGGGTATAAAGTTAGGTAAAAAAGAGTCTGCTGAATTTGAAGACACATTTTGCCTTTCAAGTGTTAATATTTCATATAATCTTCCTTTACTCCAATCCTTTACTCCAAAAATTATACGAACTCTTTGAAGATTATCAGTCATAAACATCTATTGGTGATTGTCCCCACTTCAGTGTTCCAGGAGACATTACTGATGAGTTATTGCGTCCTTATTATCTTCCAGGCTTTGTCCTTAAGCCTCATTCATGTTCCTAGCAGCCCTCTAAGGTACAGTATTTTCAGTATTACAATCTTCATTTGCAGGGGAGGCTAATGGAGCTTGGAGCTACCGGGTATGCAGAGGAAGATCACACAGCCATGAACGGCAGGGCAGAACTTCAGCCACTTATATTACCAGGCCCCCTTTTCACTGTAAGCTTTTGGCCCTGGCACTGTCTGTCATTTTCCCATGGTGGGGGCAGTTCTGCCTGAGTAATAAGGAAGGGTTCAGCCTGCGGCTCGCTGACTGTGAAGAAGCCAGGGAAAGCACAGGCAGGATCTTGTCTCCAGCCCTCCGGATACCCAATGCTCTGCTGCCATCTGCACATCCTGAGTCCTGTTGAGCACAGACCTCAGCAGGTTACTCAGGAGATTCATTTTCCTTCTGTTGCTTCATTTCCCAGGGGACAGAGATAGCAAAATGTCTCAGCACAGACAACATTTAATTTTTTACTAAGCAATTATAATTGCCACTTACATGTGTCCTAGCCTAACTTGCATTTAAGCACATGTACTTTTTTTTTAAGTTTTTTTTTTTAATCAGGCTTAATGAGCTAGAAAATGTTTCTTTGCTTCTTTTTTATTTTTGGTTAGCTTTATTGGACCTTCCACAATACAACATAGTACTTAAAATTGCAACATTTTTTTTTCAAGTTAATTCAAGGTTGTTTTTCATTAGCCAATTATAATTTCAACTAAAGATAGGATCTAGACTAACTATGAAGACACATAATTTGAATCTCTCACTTCTTGGGGGTGGGCAGAATCTATTTGCAGACACATGTGCCCAGTTTTCATGCAGATGCTACAGGATGGCTAAGCAGGGAACAATGATATAGCAAGAGGCACAATTCACAGTAAAAATTATAGGGGAAATATTCTTGATTTAAAGGGGGATTTCTCATGTTTGTCTATTTTGGCTAAATTTTATATTGGCCCAACTTTGAATTTGTTGGCTATGTTGTGTGGGATATTTAAGACGAGTTGGCTGGTGAATTATTTCATTATGATGGGAAGTATATCTGTAGCAGTCATTAAGCACTCTGAGCTTTATTTTCATTGGATAAATTCTAAAATGGGTCATTTCCCAAAATATTGCAATCACAGATGAGGTTTAGAGGAAGAGCTTTACCTTGAGTGGCTGTGCAACTGAATCAGAAATGCAGGCTTTGGAGCTGGCTGCCCAGTTCTGCCCCCAGCTCTGCTGTCCACCAGCCTGTCACTTTGACCAGTACTCCAGCCTCCCTGCCACACTGCAGTTTCCTTCTCTCAGAGACAGACTAAGTAAGAATGCTCATCTCTCAGCACTGGTCGAGAATTAAATTAGAAAATGTGTGCTTTGGACTTAAAAGGGTGCTTGCTGCTCAGTGGGCTTTCAACACGTTTGGTCCCCAGATCATACATGGAAACCTGAAGCTCTGCTGCTTGCATCTTTGGGCTCTTTAGTGACAGTAAGGACATAAAAGGGACATCTCAGGACTGACGTCCAATCATATCAGGTAGAAAAGAAGAAAGAGTTTGGGAGGCCAAAGAGGCCAAAGGATGAATTAGTTCCTATGGCTATTCAACATATTACCACTAACTGGTTGCCTTAAAACAACAGAAATTCAGTCTCTAGCCTTTCTGGGGTCAGAGGAGTACAATCTGGCAGGAACATACTCCCTCTGGAAACTCTAGGGGTGAATCTGTTCCTTACCTCTTCCAGCTTCTGGTGGCTGCCAGCCTTCCTGGGCTTGTGACAGCATCACTCCAATCTGTTTCAGGGACCACACAGGCTCTTCTGTGTGTATGTAATAAGGGGCCATGTGATTACATTTAAGGCCTACCTAGATAATCTAGGGTAAACTCTTCTTGTCAATATCTTGAATTTAAATACATTTTTTCCCCTATATTGGGTAATATTTGTGGGATTCTGGGATTACGGTTTTCAGATTGGGGAGGTCCATTCTCAGTCCACATAGATTACCCACCACTACTTTGCTATTTTCTTACCTGTGAAAGCAGGGTGTTCTAACAAGGGAGGAACCTCTAGAAGGCACCCCCACTATCTCTAGAGTTCAGCATACAGGTAAGCTCAGAATCTTCTGTCTACGTGCAAAAGGGACTGCAGAGAGGAGACTGTAGTGCCCTAGAGCAATAGCAAGATTTCTTTTTTTTTTTAATTGTTTTTGATAGAGAGAGAGAGAGAGAGAGAGAGAGAGATACAGAGACAGAGAGAGAACTGAACTGGGGGAGCTCCCCAGTTCAGCATATGGGTCCGCACGGCCTGCATTCGATCCTTGGTCCCTGGCGCTGCAAAGTGAGCACTTAACCCACTGAGCCATCCTGGCTTCCCAAGATTTCTTGATGTAAGTGTGACCAGTGTCTTTATCTTTGCCTTATTGCATAAATACTTATGAGGAGGGGATTGATGGAACCCATGAGTCATCTGACATGCAGAGAGCTTGTCTGAAACAACCTGCAACCTGAAATAAACTACAGTTTTTCTGCCTTCTAACAGAATCGATACAGATACCAATGTTCAGAACAATAGTCATTTATCATCATTTAATTTTTTCTTGTTTTAAATTTCAGCTTTATTGAGGTATAATAATAAAATAAAATTGTAAGATTTTAAGTGTGCATTGTGGTGATGTGATATGTAAACATTTTGAAAACATTCACTCCATCTAGGTAATTATTACATTTATTACCTCTATATTTTTTTCTTTAAGTTCCACTCTTAGCAAACTTCAATTATACAGTACAGTGTTATCAACTGTAGTCAACATCTTTAACCTTAAATCCTCAGACCTTTTCCATCTTATAACTGAAAGTTTGTATTCTCTTACTAATTTTTTCCTATTTCTCCCAAACTTAGACCCTGGCAGCTATTTTTCTACTCTCTGTTTCTATGAGTTTGACTTATTTTACATTCCACATATAATTGGTACTATGCAATATTGGTGTTTCTCAGGCTTACTTCACTCTGCTTTCTTCATAATCATTTTCCCCATGACCACAACCTATTATTTGAAGGTTACGAGTGTCCATACATGAAAACAAAATTTTAAGGTGTTTTAGGAGAGGATAAGAGAAAATAAGGCATTTTATGCCTTTAGATCATTCTGTAAATGTTGCAATATGTAAGCCCTGGTGTGTCTCTGTGAACAGGGTGAAGGCAGTTGGTAAAGAGGAACACTAGAGTTAGTGGGTGTGAACTTCTGGCCTTGTAGGCCCTTGGTCTAAATCAGGAATAATCTAACCTTTGGGCTTCCTTGGGCCACATTGGAAGAAGAATTACCTTTGGCCACACATAAAATACACTAATTCTAATGATAGTTGATGAGTTAAAAAAAATTACATGCACAAAAAGTAATCTTATAATGTTTTTAAAAAGTTTATGAATTTGTCTTGGGCCACATTTAATGCCATCCTGGGCTGCAGGTGGCCCATGGGCAGTGGGTTGAACAAACTTGGGCTAAATGATGCTGTCACAGATTCCTCCAGGGTGCTTTCTCAGGTTGTACCACTGGCCACTTTTCTCTGAGAATAGTTACCTAATGTGGTAGGATTAGAGAACATCCTAAGCATCCAATAACAAGCTTGGTAAGCACCATTACACCTGTTGATCCAGTGAGTACTTCTTTCTCCCCTTTGCAATTAGTTTATTGCTATTACAAACATCAAATTGCCATTATTAGCTCACTAATGCAATATGACTTAATTTTAACTAATGACATCTGTAAAAACCCTGTCTCTAAATAAAGCCCATTCTGAACTTCCAAGTGGACAGGTGTTTGGGAAAGACAGTATGCATTCCGGTACAGTTATTATTTGTAGCTGGTAGCACTTAGCACATTTGAATTGAATACTAATTTCTTCATCCCTCTCTCCTTTGCTGATGCACAAGGAACATGCTTTACACACTAAGGTGCTCAAGAGATATTTGACAAATGACCAAATTAAATTACTAAATTGTCCCCATTTTCCTATGTTAATTTGGATACTCTTACAGATTTATTTATAGGAACTAAAAACAATCCATTTTTGTTTTGTTTTTGTTGTTGTTGTTTCTTCTTTTTATAGTAGAAATTAGTCTTAAATTGAGGGTCAATTCTATTGGTAACACTAGTCATAGATACAATTACTTTGCCCTCCATTTTGAATTGCAGAATTCACAATTTCACAAGGTTTTAACTTCACTACAGCCCCACTTTAGCTGAGTATCTGAAATGCCACTGTCAAATGTTCCCCAACTGACCTCCCTGCCCCTTCCATATTTTGGCCGAGGCATACCGGTACTTGCTAAAGTCCCAAGCCTTATCCTTCAACACTTTCTCCTGCCATTTCCTGGCCATGGCCTGCTCTTGGTGAGCAAGGCTCAGCAGACATGCACTAACACTTGCAAAAGTGGCTCTGAATGAGAAGCTCTTAGAGCAGTGAGAGCAGCTGACTGGTGGGCCTTCCTGAGGAAGTCTAGGGAAAAGGGGCTTGCAGCAGTGGGAGTAGGTCCTGGAAGAGAGGACTGAACATGCAGGAAGCTTCAGGCTCAACTCTGCACCAAGAGGAACGGCCTGGGATTAGGCCCACAGTGGGTGGCTTTTGATGGGCAGCAGCACTGGAGACTGGGTTAAGGATAGTGGGCAGCCATTAAAGGGATTCAGTGGGGAATGATAAGATAGGGTTTGCCTTTAACCCTCTTTCCCTGCAACCTCTGGTCTCTTCAACTCCAGTTCTCAGACTCTGCGCTGGAGTTTGCCTATCCTAGCCCATTATACTGTGGTAATGAATTGCTTTGGCATCCTTGGGAACAGCTTTCTCCAACCTGGTGTTTTTATCCCAGCCCCACCATGCCACCTCCTGTCAGATCGCAGAAGCATTTCACTCTGTCATTTGCTCTGTGACCTTATGTGAGGCCCTTCAAAGAGGCCTGTGTCCCCTATTCTGTATCAATCCTTGAGGAAATGTTAAGTGCAGAGACAGAGATGGCATTTGCTTTGTTCATCACTGTACCCAAGCAGAATGCCTCATGCATGCTAAGAGCTCAGAAATGTTTGTTTCTTGAATGAATGAACAAGTGAATTGATGCATAGGGAAGATCCAATGAAATCAGGCAAGTCTCAGTTACCACAGGAGCTGTCCTAAGAGCATCAAATTTATTATAGAAGATAGATCAGAATATTAATGATAACAGAGATTACTATTATTATTACAATAGCTACTATTCATATAGCACTTAAGATGTCCCATGCCTTGTCTAAGAACTAAACATAGTAATTAATGTGAAGTTCAATATTTTAGTCATATTTTAAATATATGAATGTCTGTAACTTTTCATGCTATTTTCTTACAACTTTAATTACCCTTTTGGCATAGTAAAATGTACAAAAACATTAAAAAATAGCTATATTGAGATATAATTCACATACAATAAAATTCACCCTTTCAAAGTATACAAATTCAGAGGCTTTTAGTATTAAGAGTGTTCAAATATCACTACTATCTAATTTTAGTACATTTTCATCACCTAAAAAGTAACCCCACCCCTCATTACCCCAGATTCTGGAAACCACTAATCAACTTTCTATCTCTATAAATTGTCTATTCTGGCTATTTGTCACTCATAATTTTGGCATCACATCTAAGACACAGACCTCACAAGAAAAGAAAGGTGCCACATGCCTAAATCAAGTTCAGGAAGATTTACTCATATATTTTATTCTAAAAGGTTTATTTATAGTTTCAGCCCTCACATTTTGATCTATGACCCATTGAGATTTTTTATTTATTTTTTTATATTGTGAGGTAGAGATCCAACTTTACTCTTTGCATGTGCATATCTAGTCCCATTAGCATTTGTTGAACATTTTTGTTTCCTCCATTGAATTGTCTTGGTGTCCTTGTCAAAAATCAGTTGACCATAGATGCATAGGTTTAATTATGGACTCTCAAATATATTCCATTGGTCTATATGTCTATCCTTAGGCCAACACACACTCTTGATTATAGTAGCTTTCAGTAAGTTTTATATCAGGAAGTGTGAGTCCCTTAACTTTGATTTTCTTTATTGTTATATTTATTTTGAGTCCTTGCATTTACATATAAATTTTATGATGAACTTGTCAATTCAAAAAGCACGTTGGGGTTCTGTTAAGGATTACAGTGACTCTGTAGGTCAGTTGAGTATTAAAATCTTACCAATATTATGCTTTTTGATCTGTTATCATGAGATAGTTTTCCATTTATTTAGCCCTTTTAAAATTTCTTTTAATAATATTTTGTAATTTTCCATATATGAATTTTGGACTACTTTCATTAAATTTATTCATAAATTTATTTTACTCTATTTGATTCTATTATAAGTAGTATTGTTTTCTTATTTTCATGTATGGATTGTTGTTCATTGCAATTATATATAAATAGAAATGATGTTTGCATATTGCTCCTGTATCCTAAATGTTGCTGAACAGGTTTATCAATTCTCATAGTTTTTCCTAGGGTCTTTTGCTATATAAGATTATGTCATCTGTGAATGCAAATAGTTTTGCATTCTTTTCAAATCTGGATGACATTTATTTATTTTTCTGGCTTAATTGCCCTGGCTAGAACCTCTAGTACAAAGTCAAATGGAAGTGGTGACAGTGGACATTCTTATCTTGTTCTTGATCTTAAGAAGGTATTCTGTCTTTCACAATTAGTTACAGGTTTTCTCATGAATGTCACTTAACATATTGAAGAAATTCCCTTCAAATGCTAGTTTGTTGAGAATTTTTATTATAAAATTGTGTTAAATTTTTTTCAAATGCTTCTACATCTATTGCTCCAATCATGTGATTTTTGTCCTTTATTTTATTAATGTGGCGCGTTACATTGATGTATTTTTAGATGCTAAATCAACCTTGCAGTCTTGGGATAATTCTCACTTGGTCATTGTGTATAATAACATTGATATGTTTCTGGATTTCATTTGCTAGTATTGTGTTGAGTGGTGTGTCTATTTTTTATGAGAAAAAATTGGCCTGTAGTTTTTGGTTTGTTTGGTTTTTTTTCCTTGTCTGGTTTTGCTATGAGGGTAATATTTGTCTCATAGATTTAATTGGGAAAGTTTTCTTTCCTCATCTAGGCTTTGGAAGAGTTCATGAAGTATTGGTACTAATTCTTCCTTAAATAACTGGTAAAATTCACCAATGAAGCCATCTGATTCTGGGCTTTTCTTTGTGGAGAGTTTTAAAATTACTTGTTATATATGTACTCAGATTATCTATTTTTTTTCTTTAGTTGGTTTTAGTAATTTGTGTCTTTCTAGAAATTTATCCATTTCATTGAGATTATATAATTTGTTGTCATATAGTTCTTTATAACATTCTCTTATAATCTTTATTTTATTGCTGTAATGTTGGTAGTGATCCTTCTTTATTTCTGACTTCAGTAATTGGAGTCCTCTCCTTTGCTCTTTGTCTTTCTGGCTGAAAGCTTTGTCGATTTTATTAATTAGTTCAAAGAAACAAATTTTGGTTTGTTTCATTGCCTCTAATTTGTTGTTTTGTTTATTATTGCTTTAGTTTTTATTCTTGTCTTCTTTCTGATTACTTTGGATTTAGTTTGCTCTTTTTCTCCCCTATGCCTTATGTCCCTAATGTGGCAACACTTGAAGCTAAACTCTCCTTTCATTCTTCTCTTTATTGCTATATAAGACTTTTCTGAAATAATTATGTAAATTCCATATTCTTCGTCACATCTGGCCATTTATCATAGTTCTCTGTTAGTGATTGAACAGAGATTTTCTTAACTGCCTTAAACACTTAGTTGCTTAAAATGCAAAGTTGGTATTAATTTGAGGTCTTCCTCCTTTTTTAATGTGTGCATTTGTATATCAATCCATTAATTTATTTTCAGCACTGATTTAGCTGCATCCCATTAGTTTTATGTTATATTTCTGTTTTCATTCATCTCAAAATATTTTCTAACTTGTATTTTTTTAACCCATTTGTTATTTAGCAGTATACATTTAATTTTTATATATTTGTAAATTTCCAAAATTTCTCTCTGTTATTAATTTCTAATTTGTGTGTGTGTGTGTGTGTGTGTGTGTGATAACATATTCTGTGTGATCTGAATCACTCTAATTTTATCAAAGGCTTTTTTATGCCCTGCCCTATAGTCTATACTGGAGAAAGCTCCATGAGGATTTCAGAAAAATGTGTATCCTGCTGTTGCTTGGTGAAGTTATGTCCAGTTAGTTAATAGTGTTGTTTAAGTATTTTACTTTTTTTGTTGATAATCTGTCTAGTTTTTGTAGTCATTATTTAAAGTGAAGTATTAAATATTATTGTTAAATCGTTGATTTTTTTTCTTTTAATTCTCTCAGTTTTTTACTTCATTTATTTTAAGGCTCTGTTATTAGGTACATATATGTTTATAGTTGTTATATATTCCTCACAGATTGGTCATTTTATAACTATGGATGTTCTTTTATTCTAGTAAAAATTTTGTCTTAAAGTCTATTTTGTCTGATATTAATATGGCCTCCACAACTCTCTTTGGTTAGCATTTGTATACTATATATATTTTTATTCTTTTACTTTAAATCTATTGGTACTTTGAATCTAAAGTATGTGTCTTATAGACAGCATATAATAGATCATATTTTCTTTCAATCTACTTTACCAATGTTTCTCTTGTGATTGGAATGTTTCATTGGTTAGTATTTAATGCAAGGTAGACTTTATATTTTTCATTTTGTTATTTACTTTCTCTATGTCTAATGTGTTTTATGTTCTCCTATTTCTCCATCAATGCTTTCCTTTGGGTTAAATAAAATTTTTTCTACTGTGACAACTTAATTTTCTTCTTCTTTATGTTAACATTTTTACTTTACATTATTTTCTTTGTTGCTTTAAATTACAGTAACATTGTAACTTAAAACTATTTAGTTCATATATTTGCCAATTTAATTTCAATATAATTACAAATATTTTGCTCCAATATAACTCTATTACTTCCACTCTCTTTTGTTCTATTATGCTCATACAAATTACATTACAAGCTCATCAACATAGTTTAATAATTATTGCTTTATACAATTATCTTTTAAATGAGCTGGAGAAGAAAAGATTTATGAAGAAAAATATATTTACACTGTATTTTATTCTACCTATGTAGCTGCCTTTTCATGTGTTCTTTATTTCTTCATATACATTTGAATGACTTTCTCATGTCTTTTATTTCCTTTTGAAAAACTCTTCTTGCTACTTCTTGTAAAGCAGGACTGCCAATGATAAATTCTCTCAGTTATTGTTTATCTGAGAATGTCTTAATATTTTTTCATATTTGAAGAATGGTTTTTCTGGTTACAGAATTCTTGGTTGACATTTATTGTCTCTTATTACTTTGAATTTCCACTGTCCTCTGGCTTTCATATGTTCTGATAAGATGTCAAACCATAATCTTGTTGATATTGCCTTCTATATGATGAATTGTTTTTTTCTTACTGCTATCAAAATTCTCTCTTTGTCTTTGTTTTTGATAGTTTGATAATAATTTATCTAGGTTTGAATTTCTTTAAGCTCATCCTTTTTGGAATTTGTTGAGCTTCTTAGATATGTAGATTAATATTTTTCATCATATTTAGAAAGTTTTCAGCCATTATTTCCTCAAATATTCTTTATGCCTCTTTTTTTCTTTTCTCTCTTTCTGGGACTCCCACTGATTGTACTCCCAGGTCTTTGAGTCTCTGTTCTTTTATCTTTGTTTTTTGTTTTTTTTTCTTAGAGTGGACATTCTCAATTAATCTGTTTTTAAGTTTACTGATTCTTTGATCACTTGAAGTTTTCTATTGAGCCCTTCTGGTGAATTTTTTACTTTATTGATTACAAATTTCAATTTCAACTAATTAATTAATTTCTTAATAATTCCTACTTCTCTTGATATTTCTTATTTGGTGATATTACATTCTTATATTTTCTTTTAATTCTTTAGATGTGGTTGTTCTTAGTTATTTGAAAGAAAAGTGTAGGGTCTGGCAGAAGTAATGCCCCTTATAATTATTACAAAATCATAAGCATGTAATTCTATAACATAACAGTATCACACTCAAGTACCCTATAGTACTTAAAATAGGGTGTTTCTTCTGCTAGGCCTTGTATAATGTCTGTTTTAATTTTTTTGTGTTTTTCCTAAGTTCAACATCTGGGTTTTATCAGAGGACAGTTTCTATTGGCTCTTCTTTTTTGCCTGATTGTGGGCCATACTTTTCTGTTTCTTTTTATGTCTTATAAGTTTTTCTATTGTTGAAAATTGTATCTTTTAAATATAATATAATGTGGCAAACTGTGAAATCAGACTTCCTTTTCATCTCGTCTCAGGATTATTTATTGCAGTTTCATGACTGTTCTGAAATAATTATATAAATTCTGTATTCTTTGTCATATATGGCCACTGAAGCCGGCTCATTTAGCTTAGTTCTCAATGACTGATTAGAGATTTTTCTTAAATGCTTTAAACCAGTACATTTCTCGTCATTTGCTGAGGGTCTCTGTGTGGATATTGGTGTACACTTCCTTTACATTTAGTCTCATTGGGTAGATTTGAATCCAACAAAGTCATGCATTTTTGTTTGTGTTAACATTTTGAACCCAAGGTGTTTTTCACGTATCAAGTGGCTAACTTAATATATTGGATCAAAAATAAGTCACTGAATGAATTGTAAAGGCAGAGGGCCTATTATTCTTTTTTCTGCTGCATAAGATTACCACAAACCTAGTGGCTTAAAACAACACACATTTGTTACCTCACAGTTTCCATGGGTCAAGAATCCAGGTCCAACTTAGAAGGTCCTTTGTTCACACTCTCACAAATCTGCAATAAAGTCGTTGGCCAGGAATGCTCTCTCATGTGGAGGCTAGACTGGGGAAGGATCTGCTTCCCCACTAGCTTGGTTGTTGGTAGCATTTAGTCCCTTGCAGGTGTAGGACTAAGAGCTTCATTTTTCTGCCCCCAGCTATGTGCCCCATGGGTTTCCCCAGTATAGTCAGTTTCATCAAACCTGTAAGGGCAGTGTCTAGGGTGTCTGCTCACCAGATGGAATCTTCTATCATATAATGTATCTTAACCACAGATGTAATGTACCATCACCTTTGCCAGTCTGTTGGTATAAAGGAAGCCCCAGGTCCTGCTCACACTCAGGAAGAAAAGATTGAACAGTGTGAAAAAGGAGATGGGGGTCCAAGGGGACCCTCAGTATCTGTCTACCATGGATAGCAAGGGCTTCAGATTGGTTCCATAAAACATTTACTGAATTGAATTAAATAGTAACAAAGTGAGAAGCTAAGTGAGGCCCTCACACCTTACCTGCCTGAGTAGAAGAAGAGGGAGAAGACCAATGCATTTTTTAGCAGAATTTCTTGTAAAGGAGGTAGTCTCCATGTCTCCCTGTTCACTGTTTACTGAAACAAGCACAAGTGAAGCACTTACTCATAGGATTTGATTTAGTCTTTCAGGGAAATGTCCCTATTTTGAAGGAATTTAAAAATTTCCTGTAATTTCATCTTGGTAAGAACTTTTTTCCCCATGGACATTTTGATATCAGGATAGACTCTTTTATTTGGACCACAAAAATCATGTAGGGAAACTGAGGCACAGAACCAGAGACTCCAGGTATTCTGTAGCATACTATGGATTTTGATCCCCAGATAATGCAGTTGCTCTTTCACATGCAGTGGATATTAGAGCAATCCTGAAGTTCATTAAAGACCACTGAACAGAGCATGGTTTATCAAGAGGAGAAATTTGATGTACAACATTATGCCTGTTAATAGCAAATAAGCTCCAAAAAGACTGTCTTAAAGAAAAAGGTTTTGTGTCTGTGTTTGGTTTTTTCGTTTGTTTGTTTGGTTTTTTACATAAAAGATTTGGAACCACTGTCCATATTTTCCATGAAAAGTATTATTTTTCATTATTACTCATTACAACAGGAAGAAAGTTTGGTGTTAATGTATTTATTTACACCTTGTAGAATTATTTACAACTGAGACACACTGCTAACTTTTTTAACAGAAAGGATGAGTTCCTGTCCTAGCCTTACACATTCTAGAGGTAGTTTTGGAAAGTAGGGAAGGGTTTAAACCTGGAGCTATTCTAACAATAAAATAAACACTGAGGCATGTGAGAACTATTTTAAATGACTCGACTCCCCAATTCTAGTTTGTGGAACAGTGGTTCTCAAGTT
This sequence comes from Craseonycteris thonglongyai, assembly GCA_004027555.1. Lineage (NCBI taxonomy): Eukaryota > Metazoa > Chordata > Mammalia > Chiroptera > Craseonycteridae > Craseonycteris > Craseonycteris thonglongyai. Next base: position 19,587 of record PVKE010018082.1, read on the forward strand.
TACTATGCACAAAATCTACCTGAGAACCTCCTTAAAAAGGCAGATTGCAGGACCATCCCAAAATTCCAATCTACTAAGTCTTCTAAAATGTTCTGAAATTTGGGGAGCCAGATGGCTCAGCTGGCTAAGTGTTCACTTTGTAGCCCCAGGGACCAAGGATCATATCCCGGCCCCGGCCCATGTGAACATGTATGCTGAACAGAGGTGTGTTTCCTGTGTGGGAGGCCCCCAGTTCTGTTCTTGCCCCCCCCCAGTTTGGGCCCCAGTTCAAGGGGGCAGGCCTCCCATGCAGGAGGCCCCCCAGCCAGTCCCTGCCTTGAGCAGCTCCTGCCCAACTGTGTAGAACAAAACCATGTTGAAAACTGATGACATACAATGATGAAGACTGCTCTGGGTCTCCCCCACTTCTCTCTGTCACTGTCTCTGTCTCTCTCTCAAAAACAATAAAATAAATCTTAAAAAAAAAAGTGTTCTGGAACATTTCTTTTTCTTTATTTTTATTTTTTTTATTGTTAGATTTATTGGGGTGACATTGATTGCTAACAATTACACAGTTTCCGGATGTACAAGTCCACATCACATCACCAATGCACCACATTATGTGTTCACCACCCAGAATCAGCACCCCCTCCACCACCATATATCCGGTGCCCACTCCCATATCCCCCCACAACTCTTCTTCCCCCCTCCTCCCCCCTCTCCAGGAAACCACCAAACTATTGAGTGTTTCCATAATGCTGGTGCCCTCTCCCACCTCCCCTCCCTTTCTCCTTCCCCACTCCTCCCCTTCCCTCAGGCAATCATCAAGTTATTGAGTGTGTCCATAGGTCTCTGTGTCTTTGTTACTTTCAGTTTTATATTCCACCTATAAGTGAGGTCATATGTTTCCTGATTCTTTCAGTCTGTCTTATTTTGCTTAATAAGATGGTCTCTAGGTCCATCGATGTTGTCACAAATTACTGTATTTTATCATTTCTTATCGCTGAGTAGTATTCCATTGTGTAAATGTACCACAACTTCTTTATCCAGTCATCTATCAAAGGGCATTTAGGTTGTTTCCATGTTCTGGCCAATGTGAACAGTGCTGCGATGAACATGCGGGTACAAACATCTTTGAAGATTAAGGTTTTCAGGTTTTTTGGGTAAATACCCAGTAGAGGGATGGCTGGGTCATACGGTAGTTCCATTCTTAAATTTCTGAGGAATCTCCATACAGCCTTCCATAGTAGTTGTACCAGTTTACATTCTCAACAGCAGTGTATGAGGGTTCCTTTTCCTCCACAGCCTCTCCAGCACTTGTTATCCCCTGTCTTCTTGATTGTAGCCATTCTAACAGGTGTAAGATGGTATCTCATGGTGGATTTTATTTGCATCTCCCTAATTGCTAGTGAAGTGGAGCATTTTTTTTCATATATCTGTTGGCCATATATATGTCTTCACGAGAGAAGTCTCTGTTAAGGTCATCTCCCCATTTTTTAATTGGATTGCTTGTTTTTTCTTGTTGAGTTGTACAAGTTCTTTGTATATTTTTGATATTAGCCCCTTATCAGAGGCATGGTTTGCAAATATTTTCTCCCAGTTGGTTGGTTGCCTCTTTGCTTTGTTGATGGTTTCCTTTGCAGCACAGAAGCTTTTGAGCTTGATAAGGTCCCATTTGTTGATTTGTGCTTTTACTTCCCTTGCCAATGAGGTCAGATTCATAAAGTCCTCCCTGAATCCCAGGTCTATAAGTTTAGTGCCAATTGTTTTCTTCTATGCAATTTATTGTTTCCTTTCTTATTTGGAGGTCTTGAATCCATTTTGAGTTAATTTTGGTATATGGTGAGAGATCGCAGTTCACCTTCAGCCTTTTGCATGTGGTTTTCCAATTTTCCCAGCACCATTTACTGAAGAGGCTTTCTTTTCCCCACTGTATATTTTTTGATCATTTATCAAAAATAATTTGTCCATAAATTTGTGGGTTTATTTCTGGGTTTTCAATTCTGTTCCATTGGTCCATGTGTCTGTTCTTCTGCCAGTACCAAGCTGTTTTGATTACTGAGGCTTTGTAGTACAGATAAAAGTCAGGCAGTGAGATGCCCCCAGCTTTATCCTTCTTTCTTAGGACAGCTTTTGCGTTTCGTGGTCTTTTGTGGTTCCATACAAATTTGATGATTTTTTTATTTATTTCTTGAAAGAATGACTGTGGGATTTTGATGGGAATGGCATTGAATCTGTATATTGCTTTGGGGAATATGGCCCTTTTAACTATGTTGATTCTTCCAATCTATTAACATAGAATTAATTTTCATTTCTTTTGTCCTCTTTAATTTCTTTTAACAGTGTCTTATAGTTTTCAGAGTACAAGTTCTTCATGTTTTTTGTTAGATTTATTCCTCGGTATTTCATTTTTTGTTTGCAATGGCAAAGGGATTGGATCGTCTCATCTCTCTTTCTGAAGTTTCATTGTTGGCATACAAAAATGCAGTTGATTTGGGGACATTGATTTTGTAGCCTGTGACTTTACTGTATTTGTCTGCTATTTGTAATAGATTTCTGATAGAGTCTTTAGAGTTTTCTATATACAGGATCATGTCATCTGCAAAGAGTGACAGTTAAACTTCTCTCCCGATTCTAATACGTTTTATTCCTTTCTCTTGTCTGATTGCTCTGGTTAGAACTTCCACAACTATGTTGAACAGCAGTGGTGACAGGGGCATCCCTGTCTTGTTCCTGATTTTAGGAAAATAGGTTTCAGCTTTTCCCCATTTAGTATAATATTTCCTGAGGGTTTGTCATATATAGCCTTTATTATGTTGAGGTACTTTCCTTCAATTCCCATTTTATTCAGTGTTTTTTATCATAAATGGGTGTTGTATCTTGTTGAATGGTTTTTCTGCATCAATTAAGATAATCATGTGGTTTTTATCCTTTGTTTGGTTTATGTGCTGGATTACATTGATTGATTTCCATTTGTTGAACCATCCTTGTGCCCCTGGGATGAATCCCACTTGACCATGGTGAATAATCTTTTTAATGCATTGTTGTATTCTGTTAGCTAAAATTTTATTTAAGATTTTTGCATCAGTGTTCACCAGTGAGATTGGCCAATATTTTTCCTTTTTGGTATTGTCTTTCCCAGGTTTGTGTATTAGAAAGATATTAGCTTCATAGAACAAGTTGGGTAGTACTGCTTCCTCTTAAATTTTCTGGAGCAGTTTGAGGAGGGTGGGCATTAGTTTTTCCTTGAATGACTGGTAGAACTCATTTGTAAAACCATCTGGTCCAGGCCTTTTGCATTTGGGCAGGTGTTGGATAGTTGTTTCAAGTTCTGTACTGTTGATTGGTCTATTTAGGTTATCCAAATCTTCTTGATTCAGTTTATGTAAACTATATGTTTCTAGCAATTAGTCCATTTCCTCTAGGTTGTCACATTTGTTGGCATAGAGTCTTTCATAACAATCTCTTATGATTGTTTGTATTTCTGCAGTATCAGTTGTGATCTCTCCCCTATCATCCCATATTCTGGATATATTAGATTTTTCTCTTTGTCCTTTGGTGAGCCTAGCCAGTGGTATGTCAATTTTATTGATTTTTTTCAAAGAAACAGCTCTTTGGGGCATTAATTTTATCTATTGTTTTTCTGTTCTGAATTTTATTAAGTTCTACTTAATTTTTATAAATTTTTTTCTTCTGCTGGCTTTGGGGGGCCTCTGGTCTTCTTTCTCTAGCTCTATGAGATGAGATGTGAGGGTGTTTACTTGTATTTTTTCTTATTTCTTGAGCTAGGCCTGTAAATATATAAATTTCCCTCTTAATACTGGTTTCGCTGTGTCCCAGAAATTTTGGTATGTTGTGTTTTCATTGTCATTCATTTCTACAAATTTTCTAATCTCTTGCTTTGTTTCATCTTTGATCCCGTCACTTTTTAATAGCATGTTCAATCTCCATATATATGTGGTTCTCTCTGCACTTGATCTTTTGCAATTGATCTCTCGTTTCAATGCTTTGTGGTCTGAGAATACACTTGGTATGATTTGAATGCCCTTACATTTGATGAGGTTGGATTTAAGTCCCAGGATATGGTCTACCCTTGAAAATGTTCCATGTGCACTAGAGTAAAATGTATAGCCCTGTGTTGCAGGATGGAATGACCTGTAAATGTTAATTATGTCCATTTCCTATAATGTATCATTTAAAGCTGCAATCTCCTTATTTAGTTTCTGCTTGGATGATCTGTCCAATGTTGTCAGGGGGGTGTTTAGATCCCCTACTATAATTGTATTTTTGTCAAATTCTCCTTTTGTATCTGTTAGTAGTTGCTTCATACATTTTGGTGCTTCCTGATTGGGGGCATATATATTGATGAGTGTGATGTTTTCTTGTTGTATTGTCCCTTTTATCAAGATGTAATGTCCATCTTTATGTCTTATTATGTTTTTATCCTGATGTCTATTTCATCAGAAATCATTATGGCCACTCCAGCTTTTCTCTGACTGCCATTTGCATGGAGTATTGTTTTCCATCCTTTTACCCTGAGTCTATGTCTGTCTCTGTGGCTGAGGTGTGTCTCTTGTAGACAGCATATAGTTGGATTTTGTTTTTAATGCAGTCTGCTACCCTGTGCCTCTTTATTGGTGAATTCAATCAATTTACATTCAGGGTGATGATTGATATATGAGGATAACTTGCATCCATTTCTTCTTTCCTATTTATTTTTTTGTTGTCCCAACTTTTCTCCGTTTCTTTTGATTTCTTGATTCAGGCCGAATAACCTCCTTCAGTATTTCTTGGAGTGCCAATTTTGAGCTAGAGAATTCTCTCAGCTTCTGTATATCTGAAAAGGCTTTAATTCCTCCTTCATATATAAAGGTTAATTTTGCTGGATAGTTAATTCTTGGCTGAAACTTTCTCTCTTTTAATATTTTGAAGATTGAGCTCCACTCCCTCCTGGCTTGCAGAGTTTCTGCTGAGAAGTTTGGTGACAGCCTGATAATTTTTTCTTCGAAAGTTATGTTTTGTTTTTCCCTGGCAGCCTTGAGGATTCTTTCTTTGTCTTGGTTTTTGTCATCTTCAGAACAATGTGCCTTGGAGAAGATCTGCTAGGGTCTAGGTAGCTAGGGCTCCTGTTTTCCTCTTGAATTTGGGTTTCTATTTCTTTCTATATGTTAGGAATATTCTCATCCGTTATTTGTTTTAGTAGACTCTGAGAAGATTTCATCTCGCTTCCTTTTGGAACCCTTATTATTCTAACAATCAGATAGTTTCCCGCTGTATAAGTCCACATCACATCACCCATGGATCACATTATGTGCCCACCTCCCAGAATCAGCTCCCCTTCCACCATCATATATCCGGTGCCCACTCCCACCTTTCCCCACAACTCTCCCTCCCCCTCCTCCCCCTTCTCTAGGTAACCACCAAACTATTGAGTGTGTCCATAATGCTGGTGCCCTCTCCCACCTCCCCTTCCTCTCTCCTTCCCCCATTCTCCCCTTTCCTCAGGCAATCATCAAGCTATTGAGTGTGTCCATAGGTATCTGCATCTTTGTTACTTTAAGTTTTATATTCCTGTGGAATAATATTCTAATGTTGTTTTTTCTGATGGAGTTCGAGAGTTCTTGTAGGGCTCTCATTTTTCTTGATTTTCATTTTCCTTTCTTCTTCCTTCTGTGAAATTTCCATGTTTCTATCTTTGATCTCACTAATTCTTTCCTCTAGCTCGTCTGCCCTGTTTCCTATGCTGGTCAATTCTTTCTTCAGCTCACCCATGATGCCTTTCATTTCAAGGAGTTCCTTTTGGTTCTGCTCTAACTTCTCAATTTTATTGGTAAAGTACTCATTTTGCTCAGAGAATTTCTTGTTGCATTCATTTAACGGTGTCTGGGTACTTTGCCAGTATTGAGTGAGCTCTCTGAGTGTCTTGAGTATTACAGCCCTGAATTCTGTTTCACTTAGATTTGATTCCAAGTGTGCAAGCTCCTTTTCTAAAGAATTCCCCTGATCTTCTGGAGGGGCTTTGGATTCTGAGGTGTGCATTGAGTTTGATGTGGTTCTTTTTTATTTATGCATAATATGTTTATGCATGAGTAGGTTTGTCTATCAGGTGGGCTTCTCTTTATTTTTTCTTATGGGCTCAGTTTTGGGAGGAGGAGATTTTGGGAGAGGATTGGGGGAAGCAGTCAGTTTCTGTGTCCTGGGGTTTCTCTTCAGGTTGCTGTCTTAGCTGTTAGAAGGCAGAGTAGTAAGGGTGTGGGCCAGGGGGTGGGAGCATGTGAGTAGGGACTAGGATGGGTCTGAGATACAATAGCAGCAGATTTCTCTGTCTGCAGAGCTGCTGGTCGTTCAGTGCGGACAGGGCACCAGGGCTCCGGTGTTTCACCGCTCTGCCTTTTTTAATTGCATCTGTGAGCCGACCCGCCTGGTGGCAGCTCAGTAGTGGTGCGGGCAGGCGGGGATTGGCAGAGACTCAGGCTGCAATTTTGCTGGTGGCCCTGTAGGGTCTCAAAGACCACTGGATTCAATCTAAGCATGTCTAATGCTGCTGAGCGTGCTGCCTTTGTGCCAACTCGAGCTGCTGCCCTCACTCCAAGAGCCCTGTCTTCAAAAGTTGCTCCCTCAGTCAACTCTAGGAGTTCAGCTGTGTCTCCTTTGTAAATCAGGGGTGCTGAGCTGCTGTAGGCTGGTGCCCTGGTCTCTCCCTGCCTGCCTGAGAGGTGCAGCCACCCTGCTCCACAGTCCCTGTTCCACCTCAGGCTCCATGATCTGATTAGGGCACCATGTGCCGCCCCTGGAGTTCGGATGCTAAATTGTCCACAGTTGTGGGGCTTCCACGCTCCCTAGGTCTCAGCTTCCAGCGTGCCCCCAATCCAGCTCCTCTTTGACCATAGTGCCCCAGTCCCTCTTTGTTTTTGCCAGCCCGGGCCACGCTCTGAGTCCCTGTCCCCAAACTGCTCCTTCCCCTTAACTCTCCTGCTCTCCCCTTTTACCTCTAACATTTGGGTGTTGTTCTGTGTTGTGTGGTTCTTGTAAGGTCGGTGGGCCTCAGGGGCCTGGGCAAACAGGATGTGGCAACGGGACTTTCCAAGCAGCTGCAACCTGTGCAGGAGCATTCGAAAGCTGGACGAAACCGCGGGACTTTCAAAAGACGCAGCCACTTGGAAAGCTCAAGCCCACCAAACAACATCATATATGGACATCAGCCATTAACTGCCTGATCCACCTCTCCCCCACCCCAGAGCCCTATAAAAGTTGCCCACTCCCTTCCCGAGGTGCAACTTCTCTGGCCCCAATCCTCTTTTGGGCCAGCAAACCTCGCCCAGGAGCGCTCCCAATAAAAGCTCGCATTTGATTAGCCACTCGATTTCTCGTGTCGATTCCTTATAATTCTCTTAGTTGAGGGTGCTTCTCAGGGTTTCCCCTGTGGATTCCCCTTTGTTCATAAGTCCCTTCCCAGGTAGGTATCAGGGTTCTCTTCTCATGCTGCCATTCTTTTTCTCTCATCTGGAACTTATCTTTTCAACAAGCACCCTAAGCAATTTGTTGCAGATGATAACGAACCACCGAGTGAGAAACTTGGAAGCCTTGTTGCCTCACTGGCCCTTTATGCCAATGAGTAACTAAGGTTCAAAGTCTCGGCAATTTGCCCAAATTTGGGCAGTTACTAAGGATTAGAAGAACTTTATTCTCAATTCAGTGTTCTTACCATTATTTCATCATAGTTCCTAGGAAGTTACCTCTGATTTGTAATTTGAGAAGAGGCATTGCAAAAAGATGGCTTAAAGTAGAATTTGGAGAAAGTTCCCAAGCTGATAATTTTGCAAAAGTAATTCAAAAGTAAACCACTATTAATCAACTCAGTGTCTGAATCAGTTCCTTGCAGGTTGGTTAGAGAGACACAAGGAGTCACAGACAGAATCACAAAAGAAAACATTTTCTCCTCTAATGCTGTGTAGTTTGTGACTACTGTTTTCCAACTCCCTGTAGCATTACCTTTGTGCCCCTTGGAGATTTTATCCTTATACCCCATTAACCTACTCAGGAGCAGGCACTCAGGATCAACCAATGTCAGAGCTGACCTTGAACACACCTGTGAACAGTCTTGGTGCTTAACCGATATTCATCATAAAACTGGCACAGTTATTGCGTGAAGAACTGGGACTTCTGTGATATGGCCATCTCTGTCCAATGAAAAGGACCAAGGATCTTAAATGGCTTAGGCTATGCTTTGCATCTATTTTCATTTTCTAAAATGACATTTTTTTCTTCATTTGGTCTTAATTTTTAAAATCAACATTTTAACAGTAGAGGACAGAATAGGAAGAACATAATATAATTAATTGTCATAGTGGCTAAAGAAATCATTCTGGTGAGACCTTAAATCAGAAGTTAATTGTCACTTTTAGAAAGGTGAATAAAATAATGGTTTTGATGGGAGGAGTTAGTTGAGCAATTTAGTTTGTTCTTTTCCTGAAACGTCCCTCAAAATCTGAAGTAAATTGATTGTCCAGGGAAAGCACCCTTGTTGCTTTGTGGGAACCCTGGGGCTCCTGGGACCTGTTCAGACAGGATCGCCTCTGCCAGTGAAGGAGCAGGAAGAGGGAAGGTCTCTGTCAACATGCCTGAGAGGGGACACCCTGATTGTGCATTACACACTTTGTCTGCTCCAGCTTCCATAAACATGGTGCTGTGCCTTTTATCATCAGATGATAGAATCTTTTATCTAAAAGACGGCAGAGTTCCAGAGTGATTACCTGCCAAGTTGGGCCTCTTTCAAAGTCCTACGATTCAAACTGGGCTCAGAATTAATGGTACAACTGTGCTGCTCAACTTGACTTGGACCCAACTGGCCAGGGGAGGTCATGCCTGCCTTCTCTTTTTGTTGCAATAATACTTTGCTAACAGCGAGGTATCTTGTGGGTGTGCTAGAGCTGAGATTCAAGAATGATTCATAAAAATAATCTCGGGCTGGAGACTTGTTCCTATGGGATTCCCACATTATGTGGGAACATGTTGAGCACACTGTACACATTAATGCCTCAGCCAGTTGTTTGGATGCCTTTCTGTGATTGGCCCCTGCATGCAGACTGTGTTCAGGGTGTTTTAGCAGTAACACCCACACAGGCAAGAGCTGTAAGGAAGTGCTAGCAACTATGTAATTTATCCATGTTTAGTAGTCTTCTCATTTATTTTCTAACATGAGTTATCAAAATTTTCAAAGCTGGGTATATCCAGTTTGTATTATATATTCAGTATATTATAAAACAAACAAATGAGCTTTAAGAGCATTATGGTAATCCATACATTAGAGACAATTATGCTTTAAAAATAAATTTTTAAAGTTGCTATCAACATGTGTCATAAAAATGATGGTGGAAATATACTTTTATTTCATATTTAAATTTTTTATATTTGAAAATGTATTTTAAATTTAATTTTTAAATAGTTTTTAATGTGAGATTTGGAAACCTAGATTGTAGCTCTTTTAAAAAATGATAATTAATTGAATACTTCATTTAAATATTGATATGACTTTGTTGTAACACATGTTGGCAGAAATAATAGAAACTGATTAACTTTAAAAAAATATATTAAACATGTTTGCTGTTATCTAAAAGACTTAGAATGATATTAAAATGTAGCTTAAAATCATCTGCACTTTGATAATAGCTTCAGGATTAGTATTTCCATTGTTTATTAATGGAGATCATTCTTTGATCTGAAGTAAACTGCTGGCTCTTGTTTTAAATTGATTCTGGTTATGAGCAAAGTGAAAAAGATCACTATTTTTCTGTATCTACTGTTCTGAACTCATTTTACTGACACTCCATAAATAAAACTGACAGGTTGGCCAATCCCGATGGAATTTATAGTGACCACAAAAATCTCATATCTCTTTTTATCTTAGCCTAGATTTAAGGATAAACATCCTTAAATTTATTCACTTAATTTCTTTTTGATAACAGAATATTCATATATATTTTTTAAGCATAGAAGTATATTTTATGCAAACATTGTGGGAAATGTGGATGGAAACAGAGGTATTGTGTGTGGACTTGGACCAATCTACTTTCTTTCCTGTCTAGTACCTACTGATGCATCCTTGGCGCCCACAGAAGGTAGCAGATATCTATGGGGGAAAAGAGAGGCCATTCATTTCCCACCATTGATTCCAGAGCCTGGCACAGCTCTGGCTACATAGAAAGCACTCAATGTTATTTGTAGAACTATTAAGTAAGAAGTTTGAAGATTTTATTTTTTAATCAATTAATTGATAGGAAGACTCAGGAACTTTGGGAAAAAGTGCTTAGTAATGAGATGCCAAATGACTTGCTTTATCACTGTGCTGCCCAGCCACCCCCACCTGCCTACCCCCCCCCCCACACACACACACACACTCAACACCCCTCATG
>PVKE010018083.1:0-29976 GCA_004027555.1 Craseonycteris thonglongyai
AGGCAACCAACCAACTGGAAGAAAATATTTGCAAACAATGCCTCTGATAAGGGGCTAATATCAAAAATATACAAAGAACTTGTACAACTCAACAAGAAAAAAACAAGCAATCCAATTAAAAAATGGGCAGATGACCTTAACAGACACTTCTCTCGTGAAGACATACATATGGCCAACAGATATATGAAAAAATGCTCCAGTTTACTAGCAATTAGGGAGATGCAAATAAAAACGAGAATGAGATACCATCTTACACCTGTTAGAATGGCTATAATCAACAAGACAAGGGATAACAAGTGCTGGAGAGGCTGTGGACAAAAAGGAACCCTCATACACTGCTGGTGGGAATGTAAATTGCTACAATCACTATGGAAGGCAGTATGAAAATTCCTCAAAAATCAGGAATGGAATTGCCATATGATCCAGCAATTCCTCTCCTGGGTATCTACCAAAAAAACTTGAAAACCTTAATCTGCAAAGATATATGGTATGTACCCCAATGTTCGTCGCAGCACTATTCATGGTGGCCAAGTCGTGGAATTAACCAAAGTGTCCTCTGCTAGATGACTGGATAAAAAAGTTGTGGTACATTTATATAATGGAGTATTATTCAGCAATAAGAAAAGATGAAATATAGCCTTTTGTGACAACATGGACGGACCTTGAAACATCTTATTAAGCAAAATAAGTCAGAATAAAACAATCAAGAAACATATGACCTCACTTATAGGTGGAATATGAAACTGAAAGGAACAAAGAAACAAAGACTCATGGACATGGTCAATAGTTTAGTGGTTACCTGAGGGTAAGGGGAGAGTTGGGTGAGAGAGCTGGGTGGGGGGAGTAGGGAGGGGGCATCAAACATATGGTGATGGAAAGTGAGCTGATTCTGGGTGGTGAGCACATAATGGGATGTATAGAAAATGTAATGTAGAATTGTACCCCTGGAAGCAAGGTAATTGATATCAAGTAATGTCACCCTAATAAATTTAATAAAAAAAAAGAAAAAGAAAAAAGAAAACTTTAATTCGCAGATATATGTACCGGTATCCCAATATTCATTACAGCACTCCCTGGTCGCCATGTTGTGGAAGCATCCGAATTGTCATTTGATAGATGACTGGATAAAGAAGTTGTGGTAAATTTTCACAATGGAATACTACTCAGAGATACGAAAAGTTGAAATACAGCCATTTGTGACAACATGGATGGACCTTGAAACCATCTTATTAAGAGAAATCAGTCAGACTGAAATAATCAGAAACATATGACCTCACTTACAGGTGGAATATAAAACTGAATGTAACAAAGAAACAAAAACTCAAGTATACATTCAATAATTTAGTGGTTACTTGTGGGTAAGGAGGGAGGGCGGTGAGAGAGCAGGGATTGGGGGTAGGAAGAGAGCATCAAATATATGGTGATGGAAAGGAAGCTGATTTTGGGTTGTGAGCACTAAATGCAATGCACAAAGAATGCTATGTAGAATTGTACACCTAGAGACTATGTAATTGTTCCCAACCAACCAATATCACACCAATAAATTTAACAAAAATGTATTTAAAAAGCAGATATACATGAATGGAACACTTAATATTATAAAATATATAAATTTTTCCTAACTTGGTCTATAAATTCATTATAATCCCTAAACTCCATCAGTTTTTGTGTGTGTATGTGTGTATTTTAAAGTTGAGTCTGAAATTTATTTGAAATGGAGAGGGCCAATAGTAGCCAAGGAAACCTTCATGACAATTTTGAGAATAAGAATAAACTGATACAATTGGACTCATTAGAAATCTATAGTAACTACCATATTCTGCTGTGTATAATGTGCTCCCATGTATAATGTGTGCCCATGTTTTTGGCTTAAACTTTCAGGGAAAAAACTTCTTTCATTTTAATTTTTTAATTCAAATTTTTATTTGTGTATATTTATTTGTTTGTTTTTGTATTATAAACTAATTTTAGCATTTATTTTTTTAACATATTATGGTACACAATTTTTAAAAGATTTATTTTAGTATTTTTTATAGAGACAGGGAGAGACAGAGAGAAGGGGGAAGACTCAGAGCAGTCTCCCATAGTTGTCGTCATCAGTTTCGATATGGCTTTATTCCACACAGGTGATCAGGGGCTGTGCTGGGTGGGAACTGGGTTGGGGGCCTCCTGCATGGGAAGCACACACCCTCAGTCTAGGAGCCAAACTGGAGGGTGAGAAACAAATTGGGGGCCTCCTGCATGGGAAGCATAACCCAGTTCAGCAAATGGGTCTGCACTGACCGGGGCCCGAATTCAATTCTTGGTTCCCTGGGGTGCAAAGCGAGTGCTTAACCCACTGAGCGATCCTGGCTTCCCCAAAATTTTAGCTAACAAATAATTACAACACTGAAGAACAGATAAAAGGTCAGAGAAAGGGAGGTGAGCAGGAGAGAAAGGAAAGGGACAGACTGCACTGTGGATTGCTACCTGGAGCCTGGCAGAAGAGGGAGTGAGCTGGGAGCCTGAGAACATGGGGTACAGCCTGGGGGCAAAGGAGGGTTGGTGGAAGCTGAGAGCTGAGAAGGGAAGAGGTGCGGGAGACCTCAGTGCTGTGTGACCCTGGATGGGTTGGGGCCTAAGCCAAGGTGACTATCGTATTCCAATGTATAATTTTGCATATGAATATAGTTATTGACTTCTAGAGTTACAATTTTAACTCACAAGCATAAATAAAAGAATCATAAACATCTATATAGATATGAAATTAATACTATCCATGCATAATGTAAATCCTTATTTTTCCCTCACAAATTTGGGCAGAAAAATGTGCATTATACATGGCAAAATATGGTTAAATAGTGTAGTACAGGTTTTAAGGAAGACCAGTAACCCATTGTAACAGATAGAAAATTCAGAAACAAATCCACTGCCCAAATATCTGAGCGTATGGTTTATGCCTAAAGTGGCTCTGCAATGCAGTGAAAAAAGCAGTCTTTTCAGTAAATGGTACTAGAATAATTTGATGTTCATAAGGAAAATAGTGACTCTTGACTCCCTACATATCATATTATCAGACATGCGAAGTTTTTCCAAATGGATTTTCAGATCTAAATGTGAAAAATAAAAAAAAAGACTTTAGAAGATAACATATAAGAAAATGGCTTCTAGGGGATGCCAGTATGAATGAAACCATGTCACAACTAATGATGTACAACTACGAACACTGATGTGCACCCCCTCTCCATCCCCCCGCCTTCTCTCAAACAAAATTCTTAAAAAAAGAAAAAGAAAACAGCTTCTAGATCTTACAGAATTTCTTAAATAGGACTGAAAATATCCTAATTATAATGAAAAGTGAGGTAAACTGAATGGCTTTAATTTTTTTAAATTACAAATTAAAATATACTGTTAAGAGAATGAAAATGCCAGCTACACAGTGGAAGGAGATATTTGCCACACAGATAATCGATAATGGGCTTATTTTGAATACAATAAGAAATCTTATAAATCATTAAAAAGAACAAACAGAAAACACAATAGAAAAATGGGCAACTTTAACCAGCCTTTTTCACAAAAGAGTTTATCCAAATGACAAATGAATTGAAAAGGTGCTCACACCATTAATGATCCTGGAAGTGCAAACTGAATCTACACAATCACCAGAATGGCTGAAATTAAAAAATACCAATAATACCAAATGTTAACAATATAAAGCAAATAGAGAAAGTTTGTGATAATTCATCAAAATCACACTCATACTCAATATATGCTAGATTCTAGTCTACGCACCAAGGACTAACAATGAGCACAAATCAGTTATATTCTTGCATTGATGGAGTTTATGGCTAATTGGCAGAGACAAACTTTACCCAAAGTATCTCACAAATAAGTATAAAACTATAACTGTTGTAAGTACCACAGATAGAAATGAAGTAACTGTTACTATGAGAACATATAATATGAAGATCATACTTTATCATGGAGATTATGGAAGGCTCCTATGAGGAACTGACAATTGAGCTAAAATCTGAAGATGAGGAAGGATTAACCAGAGAAAGAAGGGGAGGGAAGAGTGGTCCTTCCAAGAGAACAGAAATTCATAGAGCAGAGCACACACATAGCCTAAGGAGAATGCAACACCTAAATTTTATGTGACGTATGCAGTTTACAAGATGAGAATCTTTTAGACATTATCCTTCTAGAGAGGAGATAATCTAAACAGGTAGACATTTTTTTTTTCCAGGATAAAGGAACCAATTAATGTCTCCATAGGGGATTTCTCCAAATAAAGTTTGAAGTTTACAAGTGGAATATTTTAGACAGTGGAACACATGAGCTGGTACCCTAGCAAGTATGAAGCTCTGTCATCTTTATTTTTATTTATTTTTTTTGCCAACTCTCTTTTCCCAGTTAACATGTATGGGCTATACAATCACCTTGCTTGTTTATAAACTCTATGACATGAGCTATTAAAACTCTTGGGTTTACAGAAAAGGCTTAAAAGTAGGAGAATGTTAATCTGCAAGGAAAGCAAGTCCAAGACTTTTCTTCCATTGTTCCTCATCTCCCCCTCTTCTCTTATGAGGAGCAAAAGTGTAGCTAAAGCTGGTCAGAGCAAGGCTTTTCACCAAGCTATAGCACAGCAGACTCTCAGTTAATCAGCACCCATATGGATAAATGTAGTATTATTTCTTCAACTTCTTTTAAAGATTTATATTTTATTGTTTTTGAGAGGTGAGAGAAAGAGAGAGAGGGAGAGATGTAGGGGAGGGCCCAGAGCAATCTTCACAGTTGTACATCATTAGTTGTGACATAGCTTCACTCCACACAGGTTGATGTGGGACTGTGCAGGGCAGGAACCAAACCAGGGGCCTCCTGCATGGGAGGTGAGAACCCCCCCATCTCAGCGGCCACCAGTTGCACCACAGCTCAGCACATGGGTCTGCACAGGCTGGGGCTGGGATTTGATCCCCAGACCTCACAGCTGCAAGGCGAACACTCAATCTGTTGAGCCAACCTGGTATCCCCATTTCTTCAGTTTTTTGCCAGCTGCTTGAGAGAGCTGGTTGTCTTGAGCTCCAGTTAACAGAAAGTCTACTGTACTAGGGAGGGGTGTTCTTTCTCTCACCTAGGATTCTCTCTTTTATTTCCA
Source organism: Craseonycteris thonglongyai (assembly GCA_004027555.1). Taxonomy (NCBI): domain Eukaryota; kingdom Metazoa; phylum Chordata; class Mammalia; order Chiroptera; family Craseonycteridae; genus Craseonycteris; species Craseonycteris thonglongyai. The sequence goes on from PVKE010018083.1 coordinate 5,135, forward strand.
AGGGGCTGAAGAAGTAATATCCATTTCTTCTTTTCCAATTCTCATTTTTTTTTTGAACTTGCTTATTTCTATGCAGCTAATAAGCTATGTGGGATATAATTGTCAGAAGGCCTGCAGGTAGCTCTAAGAACCAGCACAATTTATGGTTTTCTGGCTCTACGTCCTGTTTTCTTCTCCATAGCATTCTCTGGATTGATGTTTCTGTGACAAAAGTGGTTACTATATAAGATGTTGGGGGATGCCGAGATGGCTCAGCAGGTTAAGAGCTCACCTTGTACCCCTGGGGTCTGAGGATTGAATCCCAGCCCGGCCTGTGTGAACCCATATGATGAACCAGTTTGGTTCTCACCAGGGGGAGCTTCCCATGTGGGAGGTCCCCATTTGGCACCCAGCTCACGGGGTATTTCTCCCATGTGGGAGGCCCTGGCCTGGTTCCCATCCTGCACAGCCCCCTGCCCACCTGTGTGGAATGAAACTATGTCAAAAACTGATGACACACAACTATGGAAACTGCTTTGGGCCCTCCCCTTTCTCTCTTTCTCTCTCTCTCTTTCTCTCTCTCTATCTCTCTCTCTTTCTCTCTCTCTCTCTGTCAAAAACAATAAAATAAATCTTAAAAAAAAAAAAGACTTTGGGATGAGATTAGGGCTGGAGGAGGTCTTCTGTCCTGCTTTGGTCCTAGGCTCTAGTCTGCCAGTAGCCTCGATAGAAAAAATTCTTCATGTGGTTCAGAGCGTGAGTCTTGAGACAAAGTTTCACAGTAAAATAATTTTTTAATGTCAATTGCTGTCCCTGTATGTACTGATTTAAGGATCATAGTGGAGGACTGACAGACTGATGATAGGATTTGTTGTTCTTCAAATACTTTAATCTCTCAAATTTCCAATGACTGGTACTGGGTATTAGGCCCTAATTGCAAAGCAGAATAAGATATTTTCCTTGACCTTATGAAGTTCATAATCTGGTACTTGAGTGAAGAGATAATTATAATACAATATTATCAGCATAACTCTTAAAAAATGTGGAAATAAAGAGGAGGGCCACTTCCATATGGCAATTGTTATAATACCTGATGTCAGTTAACATATTCTCCATAAGTCTTCTTTTTCTCCAAGACAAATACCATCTCTCTTTCCATTATTATTGCAATTACATGAAATGCATGAATTAAATGAAATCTCTTTTGCTGAAGCAAACTCTGATAACAATGTGAAGGAAACTCTACAGATATGTTACTGAAAGAGTATTCCTTGCACTAGGTGACCGTGGGTGGGCATTTCCTGGAAGTTTGTTCAAAGTGCAAATTCATGAGCTCCATTCTGTTTCACTGAATCAGAATCTCTGGAGATGGGACTTAGGAAACTGTGGGTTTGTCTTTTTTAATTTTAGTTTTTTAAATTTGTTTTATGTGTACAAGAGTACATAATGCTTAGACATTTATAGACCTTATATAGTGATAACCCCAACAGATCTATTGCCCATTTGATACTTTACATAGCTATTCCAATACCATTGACTATATGCCCTGTGTTGTACTCTACAGCTGTGACTATATATATGTAACAGTTGGCACTAAACATTAATTTATGTTATTTTCAGTAGTACAACACAGTGAGTAGACATCTATGTAATTTATGAAGCTTTCCTGCCTATGGATCCAATGTCCACCTGACACCATGCATAGAAGAGGCTATGTTGTAATTTCTGCTTTATATTGTAAGAATACAATACCTTACAAAGGAGGCCCCCCCCATAACCTGGAATTATTTTTGGAGGGTGAGTCCCTTGTAGTGCATGCTTCCCGCACTACGTGAATTTTCTAGGAACTCATCTGCATCAGTGTACCAACTGGTGTTGTGAGAGGCTGCATTTGGCTGCAGTGAATTTTTTTTGGAGACTCATGCATTTGCCCATTCCATGATGGATGATTTACACAAACTACATGTGGCATGACAATGTACCTACTCACACTATGCTGAGTGTTCAGCAGTTTTGTTTTGTTTTTTGTTTTTTTTTTTAATTTATTGTTAAATTTGATGAGGTTACATTGGTTGGTAACAATTAGACAGTTTACAGATGTACAAGTCCACCTCACATCATTCATGCATCGTATTATGTGCCCATCACTCTGAGTGTTCAGCAGTTTTGACCAGAAACAGCATGAACCCCATGCCCCATGTTCCCTATTTACCCAATACGGCGTCGTGTGACCTTTTTTGTTTTGTTTTCTCCAGATGAAAAAGTCCTCAAAGGGAAATGTTTTGCCCACATGGAAGAGGTAAAACAAACAAACAAACAAACAAACAAAACAACGAATCACTAAAAGGAATCAAAACTGACAAGTTCAAAACTGTTTAGAGTAGTGGAAAAAGCATCTTGACAGGTGTAATGGGTCAAATGGAAAGTACTTTGAAGGTGACTGAAGTTTAAACATGTAAGAATAAATACACAATTTTTTATAAATGAAGTCCCTTTTTTTTAGCCCACCCTTATATATATAGACACCAGTGCTCAAAACAGGAGCTTATTGAAGTTGCAGGTTCTTTAAAAGTAAAATACTCACCACCACCACCACCCCAATGTATATTTAATCAATATGATTAAATATAAAAATTGAAAGACTCTAACACACAGCGATAACTAATATATGAAATCATATTTTTATAGTTTGGACATTTCTTGTTCAAAAGCTATATTCTATTCATTTCTTCAATCATGTGGTAATCTCTTACAGTCCAAAATGCACATTGTTTCTATAACTTTACTTACATAGTAATCTAGGTTATTCTGTTCTTTCACAATTTGTCACAAGCCAAATTAATCATATCTGCTGAACAAAGTGTATCATTAGTGGTTTCAAAAAGATATCATTAGATTATGAAAATTACATTTCAGTGTTTTGATATTTATGGTGTAAACCTTCATTTCAATAAAAAACAGTTGTGATACATTAATCTGTGAAGATATAGACATTTAATGAACAGAAAAAAATTAAGATTTTATCTAATATATACCAGGTTGGCAATATGAAAATAAATGTAAACTTACAACTCTATTTTGTCTAAGATGTCTTTTCTCCACCATTAATTTGATTATATACGCAATTACTTCATTAATTTAATCTATCTCCTAATGTTTACTAAGATCCTACTGTAAGTCAGAAGTTGAAGATCTGGAAAGGCAGACTGAGACTAAATGGCTCTGCCTTCCATGCCCAGATGTTGGGGCTTTACTATGTAAACATGGGAGTATACAAGGGCTGTCCAGAAAAAAATCCAGCCACAAATGCTGCTATTTTTCATAGTACACAGCTCCCCCCGTGTATCTCACTGCATGCCTTAGAATGAATATAATGGTCACGCAGATAGCAGACTGGATGAGGAGAGACTGGGGGCAAGAAAACCATCTGGAAGAGCTAATGAGCCTGAGCTCTCTACCGCGATGTGCCCCGTTATGAAGAAGTCAACTACAGTGTAATGCAAAGAAAAAACTGCAATGCAAGACATGACCATTCTTCTTACAGGTGTACTTGATTTTAATGGACATTTAGGAAATTGGGAAACCACTAGTACCAACATTAGGCAAACAGCCCTGAAATAAAACAAAAATATTTTCTGAGATTGGAGGGAAGAGAGGAATAAAGGCAAATTGGTGAATCCAAAAATACATAAACTGTTTCTATACCCGAGAGATAAGCCATGCCTACCTGGTTCACAGCGGTCAATTTATGAACTCTTTATTACTAGTGTATGTGATGAATGACTAATTAGACCATGGAAAACAGTATTTATTAAAAAGCAGTCAAAAGATTGGGTGATGGTGTTAGATGATGTTTCTAGACTCAGCCAAGATCACCACTGGAACTGACATTGAAGAAGTGTAAGATCTCAACATATTGCTAATGCTAACCATTCAGCTGACTTCTAAACCAGCCCCTTTCTTTATTTTGACTCTTTACAAACAATTAACTTTTAAATCCATAATACTGACAATGGGAATAATTATCCATGAGGTCCTACTGTTGGTATGCAGATACAACGTGACATATACTGTCTACTATATTCTAAATTCACGGAAGCCAAGAACATAGGGAAGAATCCTTAAAGATTAAGTGATTCAAATATCTATTTGATCTGTATAACAATCAGTTTTCAAAGAATTATTGAAGCTAGCTAAGTATATATTTTCATTGTATCATATGAGAAAACATATATTCATTTTAAAAAGCAAAAACAGTACAGTTTCTCTCTGACCTACCTGTTTTAGGCAATTGAATTTTATGCTTTGAGACATACTGCATCCATTCAAAGAAAGTGTTATAAAAATGGTTTAGAAATTCTTAAAACAAAAAGCATATGTTCACATCTTTCAAAAGCATATCTTGGAGGAAAATGAAATTCAGGAGTATGTTAATTGCTAACTGGTATTATAAAACAAACAAAAATTATGTAATAGTTCCATTAATGCTACATGCACAGACTTAATGAATGGAAAATAGACACAAAATGTCATTAATAAAGATTTGCATTTCAAGTTTAGATGGAAATACTTCTTTTAAAAATGTTGGTGTCATTCCAAAGAAAAATTGTTTTCTTTTTCCTTAAGTATAAGTTATCTTGATTTATATGGCTGAAAGAAGCTAACACTTCAAAAGAAGATACATGCCTAATACAGTTCTATTTCACAATTATGTATGTTAAGTGCTTAGCATTCATTCAAATACAAAAGCTGTCTCCAAGGAAAGTCAGAGAAGACTATTGAGTTATCACTGACTGGAAGAGGAGTAATAGTATTCCACTCTATTCCCTAGATAATACTAATCTCTCTGTTTAGCTAATTTTAGAATAACTGTTTTCATTAATATTGATAATAAAGAAAATTCTTTAAACTCATATCCTCAGACATTTGAGGCAGTAAGACCCAAACAAGTTCTAGCCAGAATTTGAGAACATTGTTTTGTTTTTTTTCTTTGACAGAGAGAGACAGACAGAGAGAAAGGGGAGGGCCCAGAGCAGTCTCCATAGTAGTACATCATTAGTTTTCAATATAGTTTCATTCCACAGGTAGGCATGGGGCTGCACAGGGCAGGTTGGGGGCATACCACATGGGAAGCATGCCCCTACAAGCTGGGGAGTCACACATGGGAAGCTCGCCCCAGCCAGAACTGAATTGGGGCACACCCCAGTTCAGCATATGGGTCCCCGTGGGCGGGGGCCAGGATACACCCCTCGGACCCCAGGGCTGTAATTCAAGCACTCAACTCACTGAGCCATCCTGGCATCCCCTTGAGAACATCTTTAGAACATCTTGTTCTAAAGATTTTCTTGAATATTCTAAATATGAGAACCAAAAGGGAACATTCCTTTATTCTTCCATTCATTCTAATCATTCACAAATATTTATTAACTATTTTAATATGTGCCTATAAGTAGTTAAACTAGGTCACCATTCTTTCATTCACTTTTTTCTTTAAAAAAAATCTGATTGTGAGGGTGATCATTTCATAAGGCACATAAATGTTTAGTCACTACGTGATACACCTGAAACTAATATAATATTGTATGTCGACTGTAATTGAAAAAGAAAAAAAAAATCTTCTGATAAGTAGAGTTCTAGCACTACTTGGAAATGCATTCATAGGTGTCCTTTTCAGTTTAACAAACATTTACTGAACATCTGCTATGAGCCAACTACTGTACTAGATGAAAGAGATGCAAAATGAGTAAGACATGGTCCCTGCGTACAAGGATCTCCCAATCCAATATGAAAGACGCATAAAACATTGTTTCAACACAGAGGAATTATATGGAAATTCAGTTGGAAAAAACATTGTTGGAATACATATTCAAAATGGAAGCCAGAGCTGGGAAATAGAGGCACAGAAGAGGACTTGGAGTTCTGGAAACTTGAGAATCATGTGAATACCATATGACTATATGAATGGTTTCTTACACCGGAAACTTTCCTGGGGAAAGTGTGTAGGGTGAAAAAGGTACAAAGAAGATATATTCAAGTTTATGCTTGGGAGGCAAAAAAATGGGTCCATGAGAAAGATTGCTGATACAAAAAAATCATTCTATCACTCATTCATAGTGGGATCTTGTTGAGTACTACCAAGCACAAGAAGTACAACAGTTGTATTTTGTATTAAAACACTAGCTCATAATGTGTTCTCCAGCTATAAATTGCTTTGGTGTAATGATATGATGTACTCAAGGTCCATTTTAGAAGCCAATGGTATGGTACATTTACAGTAACAAGCTGAAAGACTGCCCAGTGAAGTGAACAGAATATGTGAGATAAGGACTCTTTCTGAAAATTAGGAATAGTCTCTATGAGACTCCCATCCAAACCTATGATCCTTCAAATACAATCCCATTTCTAGGAGGAGAGTAAATGTTTTATTTAGGGAAAGCTGGGATGGCTCAGCGGGTTAAGCGCTCGCTTTGAAGCCCTGGGGACTGAGGATTGAATCCTGGCCCCAGCCCACGCGGGCCCATATGCTGAGCTGGGGTGTGCCCCCAGTTCAGTTCTTGCTGGGACCTATGTGAGAGGCTCCCAGCCCAGTTCCTGCCCTGTGCAGCCCTGTGTCCACCTGTGGAGTGAAACTATATGGAAAACTAATGTCAACTATGGAGACTGCTCTGGGCCTTCCCACTTCTCTCTGTCTCTCTCTGTCTCTGTTTCTCTCTGTCAAAAATCAATAAAATAAATCTTTTTAAAAAAATGTTTTATTTATTTCTTTCCTATAAAGATCTAACAAATGGCTTGGTAGATTCAGAGTTCTAGAACATCTTGTATGAGAATTCAAAGTGTTATGATCTCCAATCTATACATCACAGATATGACATCCCAGAGGCATTCTATCTGGGATGGGCAGAGAATCATCACTGCTAATGATCACAGAACTCTGGATTTAGCTTCAGAATCCTTCTCAACATAGCAGGCCAGGAAGCCATTACCATTTCAATGTGGTACATAAGATGAAATCTTTTTGCCCCTGCTGGTTTATGCACATTACTAAAGTGCCCTGTATTTGTTTCATTCTATAACCACAAGAAAGAAAGATCTCTCGATCTCTCTCTCTCTCTCTCTCTCTCTCTCTCTCTCTCTCTCTCTCTCTCTCTCTCTCTCTCTCTCTCTCTCTCTCTCTCTCTCTCTCTCTCTCAACTGGATTTCAGTGATAAGTAGTTAAGTAGCAGTGGACAGAATAGGGTTTTTTTTAGTTAAAATGAATGAAGTTGTTTCCCAAAATTGTTGATGTCCACTTTTACTGTTATACTCCGCATTTCTAGTGGGTGAATCTATAGCTTATTTTCTCATTAGTATATAAATGAGCGATTTTCTGAGTCTCTAGATAGAAGCTAGTGTTAAGAATGGGTCTTTTCAAATTGTGCTGATGCCACTGATTTGAAACCAGACTTTCAAGTTTCTTTTGGCCACAGCAGCAGCTGCCTTCAACTTGGCCTTTCTGCTCGATCAGGGAGCCAGACTACTGAAGTATAATCACTCTAACAGCATATTTTTAGATTATTAATTTAGTGCTTTGAAATGTATGAGTGATCTGGGCAGAAACAAATCAGAGCTGGAAACTCCTTCCAAATATTTAGTGTGTGTGTGTGTGTAAGTATGCATGCATGCATGTATGCATGTATGTATTTATCATCTATTTATCTATCTGCCTGTCAATTATTTATCTATCTATATGTCTATCTATCTATTATCTAACTGTCTATCACCTATCAATGTGTATGTATGCACATACATACACTGTGCCTAAAGAATAATATTTATTAGAATATTTGGTAGTTTAAATAAAACATACTTAAATAAATTTTCAGAAGGCTCAATGTTAAATTTTAATAGAAAGCAAAGAAACAGGCACATGGAAAGGCCCACCAGAAGTTAAACCTTTAACTATTTTATTATTCACTCATTCATTCAGTAAATATTGAAAGTTTAATATGTGCAAAAATAATATTTAAGAATTACTAAAAACTGCTAGGCATGTAGAATTAATGGTTGGTTCTAATAATTTGCTTTAATGTTTAACAACTGATAGTCTTAAGGAGATTTTTTTCATATATAATTCACAGGAGATTGGGCAGAATCAGGGATCTGCGGCCCTCATATACAATTCAGTTATTTTCTTACATACAAATACATTTATTAAGCAGAAAAGAACGAGACAATATACTATTTATAAATCTCAGACATGCTTGGAACACAGTTATGAGGAGATGACTATGAAGACAAATAATGATTTATATAACAATGTAATAGAACTTGTAAAACTGAATGTGCTTTCTCTTTCAAATGGACCCTTAAGGAAATTAAAAATTCATTTTAATATGTTGTCCACTGTGTAAAATGTTTTTGGGACTGCCTTTTGGATCTAATTTGAGAGAGGTTCTTTTGGACGGTAAATCCCAGTCCTTTGATACTAGATTAACTATTTTTTTATTCTCAGGGAGACAATATAGATGGGTAGAAAAAACCCTGGATATAAAAGTGTGGGTTGGGGAAGCCGGGATGGCTCAGTGGGTTAAGCGCTCACTTTGCAGCGCTGGGGACCAGGGATCCAGTCCGAGCCCCGGCCCATACGGAAACATATGCTGAACTGGGAGCTCTCCCAGTTCAGTTCTCTCTCTGTCTCTGTATCTCTCTCTCTCTCTGTCAAAAAACAAAAAACAAACAAACAAACAAAAAAGGTGTGGGTTGCTTCCTCCAGGTCAGGAAGTTGGGTTACTTTCTCTAGCTCTACTTCAATTAGATTTGTGAAATCTAGCCAGTCATTTAACCTGACTGGGTATCTCAATTTTTTCCTTTACAAAGTGAGACCAGTAGCTATGAATCTTTTTTAATTTGAAGATTCTATTTGAAAGGTTTTTTTTCCATTCTAAGAAGTTCCATGTATTTAAAGCTATACATTTGCTGCCAGTTGACTGAGAAAAGTGCTTATTTTGCCTGCTTTTGTTTGCCTCTGCAATGAATCGACTCTAGACACAGACCACCAGTTACAATACGCAGAATAAAGTAGCCACTAAAGTTTGTGCTTCTATCAATCTGTGTACTTATGAAGGGTATTATATAAAGCATGAATGGGGAGATATTTTTAGTCAGTGACTCATGGGGAAAAAAAAACACGAACTGAGTACTACAACAGGTTAAAAGCAATAATCAAGGGTTACTCACCAAATTAGAAAATTAGACGCTACAACTTTTCTGATGCAAACCTAAGTATGTTACCCTATGTCCCATCCACATACATAGACAAGTACCAGTAACTATGTATTTGAATAATGCTATAAAAATGATAGTCTTCTAAGTCAATATTTTAATAAGGAATCATGGAAATTTAAATTAAACAATAAGCCAGAGGTGGCTCACCCTATGTTTTTATAATAGAAATTTGCTATTAATATATAGGACTATCATTGATTTTTATGTTGACCTTGTATTCTGTGAGCCTGCTACATGTATTAGTTTTGGTAGTCATTTTGTAGATTCTTTAGAATTTTCTTTGTAAACAATCATGTCATCTATAAGCACAGACAGTTTTACTTCTTTTCCTATATTTGTGCTTTTTATTTATTTTTCTTGTCTTAGTGTATTATCCAGAACCTCCGGTACAACGTTCAACAGAAGTGGTAACAGTGAACATTTCTGTGGTTCTCAATCTCACAGGGAAAGCACTCATATCACCATTAAGTATGATACTAGTTTTAGGTATTTTTCATAAATGTTCTTGATCTGATTAAAAGAATTCCCTTCCTGTCTCAGTTTGCCGAATTGTTTTCATGAACTGATGTGATGATGAATGGTTTTAGTTTTTTTTCTGCTATTGTGGTCAAAGAACATAGTCTACAAGATTTCAAGCTTTTAAAATCTATTAATACTCATATTATGGCTTAGTCTATGGTTGTTCTTGATGAAGGCCCCATGTGCAATCGAAAACAACGTGTACCATGCAGTGGCTGGATATTGTGTTTTAGGTATGTTTACTGTTCGTCAGATCTTCTAGATTCTTACTGATATTTTGTCAAGTTTTTACATCAAATGATGAGAAAGGATTGCTAATATTTCCAACCAAGAGTGTGAGTGTGTCTATTTGTGGATTTTTGTCCCTTTATTTCTGTCAATTGTTTGATTCATGTATTTTGAAACATTTTTATTAGTTATATACACATTTATAATTTTTATGTCTGTTTGATGACTTGACCCTTTTGTCATTGTGAAATATTCCTCTTTATCTTTGGTAATACCCTTTGTCTTTTTTTTTAAGACTCATTTTATTGTTTTGACAGAGACAGAGAGAGACAGAAAAAAGGGGGAAGGCCCAGAGCAGTCTCCATGGTTGCATGTCACAAGTTTTCGACAGTTTCATTCCACACAAGTGGGTGGGGGCCACGCAGGGCGGGAACTGAGCCGGGAAACCTCCCATAAGGAAAGTACACCCCTATGAGCTGGGGGATGAACCAGGAGCCTCCTACCGTGAAAGCACATCCAGTTCAGCATATGGTTCCACATCGGCCAGGGCTAAAACTCTATACTCGGACCCCGGGGCTGAAAGTGAGCGTTTAACCAACTGAGCCATCCTGGTATCCCCTACTCTTTGTGTTAAAGTCTACTTTATCTAATATAAATGAAGTCACTTCAGCTTTCTAGGTTTAGTAATTGCATAGTATATCTTTTCTATCCTTTATTTTCAACCTGTCTGAGTCTTTATTTTTAAAAAGCATCCCTGGGGATGCTGGAAAGACTCAGGGGGTTGAACACTTGCCTTGCAGCCCTAGAGTCCAAAAATTGAATCCTGCCCCTGGCTCATGCGGACCCATATGCTGAACTGGGGGTGTGCCCCAATTTGGTCTCACCAGGGCAAGCTTCCCATGTGGATAGCCCCAGTTTGGTTCCCACCCCGGGCGTGCTTCCCATGCAGGAGGCCCCCAGCAGGGGTGAGCTTCCCATGTGGGAGGACCCTGGCCAGGTTCCTGCCCTGCGCAGCCCCATGCCCACCTATGGAGTTGAATTATATCAAAAACGAGTGACATACAATTATGGACTCTGCTCTGGGCCCTCTCCCTTCTCTCTGTCTCTCTCTCTGTCAAAAACAATAAAAATATTTTAAAAGCATCCCTTATAAAAAATAAAGTATATTCACTTCTAAGAAATTAATGAAAATCCCAGTTAAATATTTCTGCAAAGGTAGGAGTCCTTTCATTGTGTAAAAAAGTTACCGTTTATTCATTTTAGAAAGTCAGCTTCTCTGACATTTTTTTATAATATGGGGACACACTTGTGCACACATTTACTCTTCACAGAATGTAATGTGTTCATAGTCAGTGATGCTAGATTGGCAGGATCTGATAATAGTATATTGGGCTTCCAAAATATGTAAGAGAAGTATAATTTGAATTTATATATTGGTAATTACTTAGGAGATGCAAATTAAAACAATCTGTATTTTCTCAAGAAACTGTCCTTTCCTATTAAAGAAATTAAGGGACTTGAGCCTAGAAATTAAGAAAATAATAGTAGTTAATGTTTGAATGAATCACTGTACAAAAATATAAAATATTAACATTGGGGAAGTCCTTTGTCACTCATTCTTATCAAACACTCTGGAGAACTGAAACCACTGGCATAAAAGAGTAAAGATATAGTTATATAACAATTACTATATGCAGTATATTATAGGGCTATGAGAAAGACAAAAAGTAGATGTAAGACCGTGTTTTAATATAATAAATTTGTAATTGTGCTATATATTTTCCCTTTGCCTCTTTATTTCCACTCTCCACTATTTTTCCTTAATTCTGTGCCCTGGGTAATTGACTCTTCTGAAATGAATAAATGAGTTATCTTGCCCTCTGGCTTCCATTTGGTTTTGGCCTAAACATGACCAGGAGATCAGAGGAAGGGAGTACAGGAATGTCTGGATATGTATTCCTTCATTTCTTATCCTTTACAGTCATCATAGACTTGCTACATCTCTCGACTGACAGCCATGTTTCTGCTAAGGATGCCTTCTTCATACATATCTGTCTTTTTTTCTAGGTTCAAGTAACTGCCCCCTCCCTCTCAAACCTGTAGGCCTCGTCTCAGGTATTGAACTATCCTTTATAGTTTCCTCATGTCTTATGTACACCTTTTGGCTTTATTAAAGGCTCTTCTGTTTAGATCATATAAATGGACCATATACTTTCTGTAGGAACTAGACTAACACAGCAATCTGATGAACTAAAAGTTCATAATTTAAGGTGCTATATTATAAATGCCATATAAATGTTACAGATAGTAACATATTTTGCTAAATGAACTGAGAATAGAAAGAAATCTCCAAGGCCTGGGATACTTAGAGAAGGTGAGATTTGATAAGAAGTAAAAAATGACTATCAATGAAACACAAACAGTGAGGGAGCAAGGATAAAATGTGTTCAAGGGATGGTGGTAATACAAACTGAGGCTGAGTTAGATCAGAATGCATAGGGGCAGTGATTTCACAGAAACACAAGAACCTTATGACATTAATACTGAGAACACATCTTATGTAAAATTCCTCACATTCTAAGGAATTTCTCACTCAAGAGGTAAGTGTGAAGATGATTTTATTGGGATAACTGTGGATGTACTCTAATTTTAGTACTTTGGTATTATTAGCAACAGCCTGCCTGCTCCATAACTATGGCAACATGCTATGGCTATGAACCTTTGCTTGTGCTATTAATATTAAACACTGAATTAAGATATGTATTTTAGTGAGCTTAAGAAATAGCTTTACTATAGGTTAACTTGCTAATACATATATTCTTGGGTTCTACCCACCAGAAATTCTAATTTAGTAATTCTGAGAAGAAACTTGAACAATCCTCATTTTTTAAAAACAAGGCATGTACCTGATTCTCATTTAATAATTGGCATTAAAGGTTTTCAACTAGGAAAATGAATTAATGACAGTGGTTTTTTAAAAAGATTAATCAGGACATATGATAAATTGGATGTGGAGAGAATAAGAACAAGAAGGAAAGATAAGTGAAGACTCTAAAAATCCAAACAGACCGAGTGAGCACCTGGAATGAAAAGACTAGGAAGAAAGAAAATGAAGGGAAGAGATAGATAAAAGAAAATTGAAGAATGGGCAGGTATTTATTTATCATTATAGTGTGGTCATTTAAAATATGGTGACATGTTTTTTTGACATACCCCTTATAAAAAATATAGTGGATTCTAGTTCTCTCCTTATGGGCCAGCCCTAGTGATTCTAAGGAACAGAAAGTGGTAGAAGTGACATAATGACTTTTGAAGTTAGGTTAGAAAAGGTTATAGAGCTTCCCTTTTGCTCTTTTGGGTTACATGTGTTTGGATCCCTGAACTACTGTGAAGTCCAGCCAGCCTGAGACCTTCATCTGGCAAGATACATGAGGAATTCCAGCTATTGCAGCACACAGCTGTTTTGAGTCTTTCCAAATCAAGCATCAGACATGTGAATAAAGAAGCCTTACTTCAACCACCACTTAAATGCAACATCACTAGAGATCTTGAGTCAAAACCAACTACCTGAGCAGCTCTTGATCCACACCAGCATGTGAAATTGTAAATATTGTTTTAAGCCAATAAGTTTTGGGTGATTTGTTATGCAGAAACAGTAACTAATTTATATGGTAAGGACAAAGATAACTGATATTTTTGTGTAAAATTTGGAAATTTTCTTTTCATATTTTATATGGGGAAATTATAAAAATCTCATCAACTTTTTAAATTTAAGGTCTTTTGTAGTAAGTCATAGCACAGCACAATAAAGATGAATAAATAATCAACTAATAATATATTCTCTATTTCAAAACTGAATTATTAATTATAGGCAAGCTTCTAATTCAACAGTTCCAAAGGAAAACATCCACATTATCTTTCATAGTTCATATGGAAGTGCTAATACTTAGAAAAATATTGTGTAATAAAAATTAATCCACTCCTTGTTAGGACCAAATCAAATTTGTCCTCCATAGGAACAGCAAAATAAATTATGAGTCTGTCAAATCAATTTGCCATGCAAATAGGATGGCAGCCCTCTGAGAACTGATTTTCTTTGATCTCTAAGCTTTTTTAAAAATCTAGGGGAAGCTGAGATGGCTCAGCGGGTTGGGCACTTGTCTTACAACCCCAGGGATCATAGATCAAATCCCAGCTGCAGCCCATGTGGACCCATATGCTGAACTGGGTGTGTTTCCCAGTTCAGTTCTCACCTGGATGAGCTCCATGAGCTCTATGCAGGAGACCCCCGGCCCTATTCCTGTCTTGTGCAGCCCCACGCCCACCTGTGGAATGAAACTATGTAGGAAACCAATGATGTACAACTATGGAGACTGCTCTGGGTCCTACCCCTTCTCTCTCTCTCTCTCTCTCTCTCTCTCTCTCTCTCTGTCAAAAACAATAAATATAAATCTTTAAAAAATCTATAACTAGTTGAGAATCTTTCATATACCCTATCAAACTCAAACTCAGAACTTAACTGTACTTTTAGACTCCTGTTAAATGGCAAAGTTTAGGCTAAATTACTAGAAAAAAATGTAAATAATTATAAATAGGTGTTCTAGCAGGTCTCACCCTCTTTTATCCCACAATGCATGATAAATGGATTCACAAGGTCTATGTGTGTTCATGGGTCACAACCACATTGGAAGCATAATTCCTAGTGTTCTTTATTTCTCACTCAAGAAACCTGAAGGAATGCAAACAAGTAAGAATGGAATTGTTGTAGGGGTAATCTTGTGCCCATTATTTTATTTAAGATAAATACTTCCCAAGCACTAGTAAAAGCAAAGGTGTTTTGGGAGGGCTTTAAAGTCTCCTCATTACCTCCCTCATCCCTTGACTAGTTCACTACAACCCAAGTAAAAATGCTTAGTGCCTGCTATTACTAAGCATCAGTACTTTAACATAGAACATCATACCTCAGAACTATGAATAACATACCTCAGAAAACAAACCAAGGTGAACTTCTGATTTAAACAAGAGTTTGGATTTGTGTTAAAGAAGCCATTACTTCAGTTATTCCCCGTGTGATCTCTTAAGTGTTATGAATCAGACATATTTTATTCCCCAGTCCATGATCCTTTGAGAAGGAAATGTAAACACCAAGAAGATGACTCAAGATGACGAACTGGAGTGAAGGAAGAAATATTAGACCTCCTGTTTATATAACTTTTTTTTAATTTGACAAGTAGGAGAAATTAAACTTCATAAATATTTAATATATTGGCTGCTAGTGTGACCCCACTAGATCAGACAGCCACGTCATTTTTGTAGGATCTACATACTTTTGTTAGGTATTTTTTGTGTGAAAAGCAATAATTAGACACAGGTGAGACAGGGGGAGAACAAAAGGTACTATAGGGTATGGACTCCAATGCTCTATAAGAGCCAGGCCAATGATGCAAAGGTGAGATACCAACTGGGGTGGGAGTTGGAGGACTGCCATGAACTAGAGCAGCATTACTCAGATTTAGGAATATAGATAAACGGAGATACCAAATCACCCAAATTATCAAGAAAAGCCAGAAATCTGGCTTTTAATATTGAAAACTCTCAATTTCAGAATTTGGTGCACATTAAAAAAGATTGTCTGAAACCCACATTCAGCCTAAATGCTGCAAGCCTATGACTTTAAGATTAGACAAACTAGTAGTCTAGAATATCTGCATCCCTTCCCCTAAAATTTTAGCTCTGTGTTCACTTGCTGGTGGTTTTAGGCAAGTTACTTAATTTGTCTGAGCTTTAGTTTCTTACCTGTAAATTAGAATAATAGCTCATGTGGGGGAATAAAGTGATAATAACACAATAAAAATGAATTTTAGAACATGTATATTCAAATATAAATTTCTAGAAACACTTTGCTTATACCAAAAACAGAATCAAGAGTATAGGAACATTGGGAAAATGAGGTCAATAGAACACCAATTGGTACCTATCTATACTAAGTCTGACAATTAAGTGCATGAACTTACCACTGTACACTTACATTGATAGCACTGTACAAAAAACTCACTAAGGTTTCATAACCTTGGTATATCAGTGTCTCACAGATGTGTTCCTGGCAGTTTGTGGCAGTGTCTTCCTGAGTAGCATTCATTATTGTTGCCTGATTTTGTATGCTATTGTGAGAATGTCAGACCTTAAATTAGATCAATGCACAAACATCAATATTTTTGGTAAACTGGGCAAAAGTAGAAGTGAAATCAAAGGTATGTTAGTCAAAGATGATGAGAATAATGCCATGAAGAAAAGAGTACTGTACAAATAGACTAAACACTTTTC
The DNA here is from genome assembly GCA_004027555.1 of Craseonycteris thonglongyai. NCBI lineage: Eukaryota > Metazoa > Chordata > Mammalia > Chiroptera > Craseonycteridae > Craseonycteris > Craseonycteris thonglongyai. Next base: position 21,449 of record PVKE010018083.1, read on the forward strand.
TGAGGGAAGAGAAAGCATCATTGATGAGGTCAGGGCAGCCAGCAACGTGTAGAACTGACAAAAACATAGCAAACATTCGTAGAATTGTGCATCAATCATCAGCTGACTGTGAGAAGCATAACAGACTAAGTAAACACTGATAGAGAAACAGGAAAATCTTCACTGACATTCTTGGCATGAGAATGTGCGTGCAAAATGGTCCCAAAAGAGCTCACTGATTAACAAAAGCAAAGGAGAGTTGAAGTTTGCCAAGAACTTTTAGAGAAGCAAAATGATGATGCTTTGGGCCATGATATCACTGTTGATGAAACATGTGTGTATCAACATGATCCTGAAACAAAGCACCAAATTACACAATGAAAGTCAACCAATTTCCCAAGACCAAAAAAGTTACATCAGTTCAAATCAAAGAGTGAAAACGATGTTGCTCACTAACATTGTTTTGATTATCAGAGAGATTATTCATTATGAATTTGAACCAAATGGCAAATAGTCAACCAAGTTGACCATTTAAAAGTGCTGAAAAGGTTGTGTAAAAATATTAGATAAAAACAACCTACAGATATTGAAGTAATTCTCCAGCACAAGGCCAGCATTTAAAGACATTGAAGAAGGAAACCGGACCTGAAACAAAGAGTAAAAATAAATAGGAATAAACTGGAATAACAAAACATAAAAGGGAAGAAAGTAGAGGTTTAAATTTCCAATGAGAATGGAGGTAAGAAACACCTTTAAGAAAGGGAACCACCGCATATATGAAATTTTCTTTTATATAAAATTCATGGTAATCACTGAAAAAGAACCTAAAACTGGGACAAATAAAAAGAAAGAAAAAGAAAAGAGTCATAAACACCATCAAACTAAAATAAATAATGGGAATGAAAAAGCAAAGAAACACTTTAAAAAAAAAAGAGCTTGCAGAAAACAAAACAAATAATGGCTATAGGAAATCCTCATATATCAATCATCACTCTAAATGTAAATGGACTGAACTCACCAATAAAAAGATACAAAGTAGCAAACTGGATCAAAGAATAAAAATCTACCTTATGCTGTCTACAAGAGACACACCTCAGCCACAAGGACAAACACAGACTCAAAGTGAAAGGGTTGAAAAAAATGCTCCAAGCAAATGGCACCCTGAGAAAAGGCACCCTGTACTTATATCTCACAAAGCAGGTTGCAGGATCAAAAAGATAGCAGAAGACAAAGATGGATATTTCATAATGATAAAGGAAAAAATACAACAAGAAGGTATTACACTTATTAATATATATGTCCCCAACAAAGAAGCACCCAAACTTACAAAGCAACTACTAACAGATCTAAAATGAGAAAACGACAAAAACACCATTATAGTAGGGGTGTTAAACACCCCATTGACAGCCATGGACAGATCATCCAGACAGAAAATAAATAAGGAAATATCAGCTTTAAATAATACATTACAGCAATTGGACATAGTTGACATTTACAGGCTATTTCATCCTACAACACAGGAATATACATTCTTTTCTGGTGCACATGGAACATTCTCAAAGACAAAACACACACTGGGACACAAAGCTGGCCTCAGCAAATTTAAGATCAAAATCATACCAAGTGTATCCTCTGATCAAAAAGCCCTGAAATTGGAGATCAACTAAAAAAACAAAGCAGGAAAAACCACATATACTTGGAGATTAAACAACATGTTATTAAAAAATGACTAGAGTAAAGAAGAAATAAAAAAAAGAGATTAAAAAATACATAGAATCAAACAACAATGAAAATATAACATAACAAAATTACTGGGATGCAGCTAAAGCAGTAATAAGAGGAAAGCAAATAATAAAAATTAAAGCACAACTAGATGAAATAGAAAATAAAAAAATTAAAAAAATTAATGCAACCAAGAACTGGTTCTTTGAAAAAATTAATAAAATTGACAAACCCCTGGCTAGGCTCAACAAGGGAAAAAGAGAAAACACACAAATAACCCATATTACAGATGAAAGAGGGGAAATTACACTGATATCACAGAAATACAAAGGATGATACAAGAATGCTATGAAGAACTATATGCCACCAAATTTTGCAACCTAGAAGAAATGGACAAGTGTTTAGAAACATATAGTCTGCCTAGACTGAATCAAGAAGAACTGGGTAACCTAAACAGACCAATCAACAGTAAGAAAATTGAAACTATCATCCAAAACCTTCCCAAAAGCAAGAGTCCAGGACCAGATGATCTCACTAATTAGTTTTATCAGGCATTCAAAGAGGAGCTAACACCTATCCTCCCAAACTTTTTCAAAAAATTGAAGAAGTAATACTTCCCAACTCATTCTATGAGGCCAACATTACCCTAATACCAAAGTCTGGCAAGGACATCACAAAAAAGGAAAACTATCGACCGATATCTCTCATGAACACTGATGCAAAAATCCCAAGCAAAATACTAGCAAATAGAATACAACAATGCATTAAAAAATTATACATCATAATTACGTGGGATTTATCCCAGGGGCAACAAGGATGGTTCAACATACGCAAACTGATTAATGTGATACACCACATAAACAAAATTAAAGATAAAAACCATATGATTATATCAATCGATGAAGAAAAAGCATTCAGCAACATACAATATCCATTTACGATCAAAACACTTAACAAAATGGGCATAGAAGGAAAGTACCTCAACATAATAAAGGCCATATACAACAAACCCTCAAAAAATGTCATACTGAATGGAGAAAACCTGAAACCTTTTCTTCTAAAATCAGGAACAAGACAAATATGTCCACTGTCACCACTGCTATTCAACATAGTGCTAGAAGTTCTAGCCAGAACCATCAGGCAGGAAAAAGTAATAAAAGACATCCAAATTAAAATCAAGAAGTTAAACTGTCAATTTTTGCAGATGACATGATCCTTTATATAGAAAACCCTACAGACTGCACCAGAAAACTATTACAAATAATGAATGAATACACTAAAGTTGCAGGATACAAAATCAATGTACAAAAATCTACAGCATTTTTATATGTAAACAATGAAACTTCTTGGGAAAGCTGGGATGGCTCAGCAGGTTAAGCACTCACTTTGAAGCCCCGGGGACCAAGGATTGAATCCCGGCCCCGGCCCAGGCCCATGCGGACCCACATGCTGACCTGGAGTATGACCCCAGTTCAGTTCTTGCCAGGGCCTATGTGGGAGGCTCCCGGCCCAGTTCCTGCCCTGCGCAGCCCTGTGCCCACCTGTGGAATGAAGCTTTATGAAAAACTAATGCTGTCAACTATGGAGACTGCTCTGGGCCCTCCCCCTTCTCTCTGTCTCTCTCTGTCTCTGTATCTCTCTGTCAAAAATCAGTAAAATAAATCTTAAAAAAAACCAAAAAAACAAACTTCAGAAAAAGAAATGAAAGAAACAATACCTTTTGCGATCAAAACAAAAAGAATAAAATACTTAGGAATAAACTTAACAAAGAATGTGACAGACTTATGCACAGAAAACTGTAAGACACTATTAAAAGAAATTGAAGAAGATACAAAGAAATGGAAAGATATTCCGTGTTCATGGATTGGAAGAATCAACATAGTTAAAATGGCCATATTACCCAAAGCAATATACAGATTTAATGCAATTCCAATAAAAATCCCACAGACATTCTTTCGAGAACTAGATTTTAAAAAATTATCAGATTCAGATGAAACCACAAAAGACCTCGAATCTCCAAAGCAACCCTCCAAAAAAAGAATAAGGCTGGAGCCATCATGCTCCCAGACTTCAGTTTATACTACAAAGCATCAATAATCAAAACAGCTTGGTAGTGGCAGAAAAAATAGACACACAGACCAATGGAACAGAATCAAAAACCCAGAAAGAAACCCACAAACATATGGATAATCTTTGACAAAGGAGTAAAAAATATAGACTGGCGCAAAAAAAAGCCTCTTTAGTAAATGGTGCTGGGAAAATTGGAAAACCACATACAAAAGAATGAATCTGGACTGTGAACTCCCACCAGATAGCAAAATTAACTCAAAGTGGATTAAAGACCTCTACCTAAGACCCAAAACAATTTAGTGCACAGAACAAAGCATCGGTACTAAACTTATAGACCGTGGGTTCAGAGAGCACTTTATGAACTTGACCCTAAAGGCAAGGAAAATAAAAGCAAAAATAAATGAATGGAATTATATCAAACTAAAAAAGCTTCTAAACACTAATGGACACTATCAACAAAGTAAAAAGGAAACCAAATGAATGGGAGAATATATTTGCAAACAATGTCTCTGATCAGGGGCTAATATCTAAAATATATAAAGAACTCATACAACTCTACAACAAAAAAACAAACAATTTAATTAAAAAATAGGCAGAAGACCTAAACAGACACTTCTCCCCGAAGACATACAAACAGCCAACAGACACATGAAAAAATGCTCAACATCACTAGCAATCAGGGAGACGCAAATAAAAATGAGATACCCACAATGGGCTATCACCTCACACCTGTGAGAATGGCTATAATCAATAAGACAAGGAGTAACAAGTGCTGGAGAGGCTGTGGAGAAAAAGGAACCCTCACACACTGCTGATGGGAATGCAAATTGGTACAACCACTATGGAAGGCAGTATGGAGATTCCTCAAAAAATCAGGAATGGAATTGCCATCATGACCCAGTAACCCCTCTTCTGTGTATCTACCCAAGAAACCTGAAAACCTTAATTCACAAAGATACGTGTGCTCCAGTGTTCATCGCAGCACTGTTAACAGTGGCCAAGTCATGGAAAAAACCATGGTGTCCTTCAATATATGACTGGATAAAGAAGTTGTGGTACATTTATACAATGGAATATTACTCAGCAATAAGAAAAGATGAAATACAGCAATTTGTGACAACATGGACAAACCTTGAAAACATCCTATTAAGTGAAATAAGTCATAATGAAAGAATCAAGAAACATATGACCTCACTTATAGGTGGAATATAAAACTGAAAGTAACAAAGAAACAAAAACTCATGCACACAGTCAGTGATTTGGTGAGTGCCTGGGGGTGGGAGTGGGGAAGTGAGGGGGGAGGGTTGGGGGGAGCATGAGGAGGGTGCATTAAATAAAATTAAAAAAACAGAAAAGCACCTCAAATTTTCAACAAGAACTCATGGCTCTTGCATAACGACAATGTACCCATTCACATAGCAGTCTATGAGGGAATTTTTAGCCAGTAAATAAATAACTATATTGGAACACCCTGCCTACTTACCTGATCTGGCACCTAGTGTCTTTTTTCTTTACCTGAAGATAAAGAAAACATTGAAAAGGAGACATTTTGATGACATTGAGGATATCTAGGGTAATACGAGGATGGCTCTGATGGTCATTCAAGAAAAAAAGTTTCAAAATTCATCTGAATGGTGGACTAGGCACTGATATCAGTGCATAGCTTCCCAAGGAGAGTACTTCGAAGGTGACCATAGTGATATTTAACAAGGTATGTAGCACTTTTTCTAGGATGAGTTTGCAAACTCAATTGTCAGACCTTGTACAGTAGAAAGTAAAAGTCTGGCTCTTTGGGACATTTGTGTCACAGAAACATAAAATATCTTTTTTTTATTATACTTGGAAGAAAACCAACCAACATGAACATCAAGTAAGTCCTGCACAGATCTCAAACAAGAGAGAGGCACCAAACCCTCCCACATGAAAATCACATGGAAGTGGATTCACAAACCTAGCCTGGCAATGGAACTGAGGTAGCTCTGTGAGACTACTCCTGAAGAAGAAAAACTGGGGGAACTCACAAGAGGGTACATGGATCAGAAGGAAATTTGGTTTTGTTTATGTAATACCAAGTTGTGTATTGAGAACACTAGCACTAATCCATGGGGTTCCAAATACTTCCTGCCTCACAGTGTGGATAACTCAGGACTCCAGCTAACAGGGACACTGGAGTGGTTTCCAGCCATTGCTAGCAGTGGGAAAATTTTTCTTTCAACCGTCTCATCTGGAATGTCTGAACATAAAAGCAGAGCTGTTCCGGGCTGACTTAATGCCTCAAGGCAGCCTCTAAGGGCTCTACCAAATATTTTGAAAAACAGCCCCTAAAAGGAATTTGAAGGCCCTTTTGCCTGAAAAGCCTCCAACAACAACAACAACAACAAACAGGAAGAGTTGGTGAGAACCCTTCTACTGTATAAACCTATGGAGTATGTCTCAACATGTCTAACAGTGAAAACCACTTCCTTTTGTTGAGTGGTTACTATGAGCCACAAGCTATGTCAAGAACTACATGTACTAATCTTATTTAATCTTAACAACAATCTTGTTAGCTATGATTATCCTAATTCTTCAAAGGGAAACACTGAGACTTCGAGAGGGTCAAAGCACATCGTAAATGAGAGTCAAATCTCGCTATCCTCCAATGACATTATAACCAACTCCACTGATTTAGATAAAGATCTGAGAAATTGAACACGAGATCATTTTTAAGCAGTCACTTCATTCTTTCCTGTTCTGGATATCCATGACACTACTATTTATTTTCCACTTCAAATCAATAAACATTTAATAAAACCCAGTATAGTAAAGGAATGTGCTAAGTTATCAGGGTAGGTATGGGGGTCATGGGAGTAGTTAGTGGCGAGAAAGGAAGAAGAATTGAAGTTTACAATGTGAATGAGGAAGCTCTGCCCTAAAAAGAACAGAAAGAAGTCCGTTTGGGGGAGAGGCAGACAGACAGACATACATAAATAATAATTCTAGAAGACCAACTAACCACTAAGAAGAATTAGTTTAAAAAATAGTAGCTCATTCATAATAGTAGTAAAACTATAAACTACCTAGGGAAAAAGCTAACAAAAATGTACAAAATATTTTGATGGGAAACTATAGAACTTTATTTACTGAAGAACATAAAATAAAAACTAAATAAATGAAGTGATAGAGCAATGATTTTTGAATGAGAAGTTATCAGTTCTCTGAAAATTAATCTTTATGTAATATAATCATTATTGAAATTCAAATAGAATTCCCAAGTTTTTTATGGGTCTGAAAAACTGACTCTAAAATTCATAAAGAAAAGTAAATGCATATGCATAGCCTATTAAAAATAAAACAAAACAGGGAAGGGATTGTCCTTTGGACATCAGGACATAATTTAGAACTCTTCAATTAAAACCACAAATTGGTGCAGAAGTATATAAACAGACAAAAGAAGCAAGTAGAGAAACCATTTAGCAGACCCATGTAATTTATATACAGGAAGAAGTAATTTCAATGGTGGAAAAGACATACTAGTTAACAAGTGATCTTTGGACCACTAGATACATTTTTCATTTCCATTTAAAACATAAAAGTAAAATTCTATCTCTACTTCACTCTACACACCACAATTAATGCAGCTAACTACCTGAACCTTCAAAACAAAACTAAAAATAGCTAGAAAAATATAAAATATTCTTATGAGACTGTAAGATACATTTTCTTTAGATCTAAATGCAAAAGCCATAAGGAAAATACTGATAAATCTACTACATTAAAATGTAGGACAAAAGATAGGACATAATTTGTAGGAATTCTATAGGGTTCTGTGGGACTCATGTTTCTCAAATATAATTAAGAAAAATATACATACAAGAAAATATTATCAAGATTTATAGCAAAAGGGGAAGACAGGATGACTTAGTGGGTTAAGTGTTTGCCTTGCAGCCCCAGGGTCCGAGGATCGAGTCCCAGTCCTGGCCCATATGAACCCATATGCTGAACTGGGGTGTGCTTCCCATGCGGGAGGCCCCCCAATTTGGCCCCCAACTCCTGGGGACATGCCTCCCATGCAGGAGGCCCCCCTCCCCCTGCCCACCTGTATGGAACAAAACCATGTCAAAAACGGATGATGTGCAACTGTGGAGACTGCTCTGGGCCCTCCCCCTTCTGTCTCTCTCTGTCTTTGTCTCTCTGTCAAAACAATAAAATAAATTTTTTTAAAAGATGTATTTAAGATTTATTACAATAGATCACAGCAACTGAGTACAAAAGCAAGAATCTAGTTCTCTTCTATTAAGGCAGAAGTTAACGAGATTTGGAAAAAATGTAAAGCAATGCCTCTCTTATCACCATCTCTTTTTCCTTTAGAAAATATGATTGTCTTTCATTAAAATGTGTTATTTATATTTATAAATTTATTGATATTTTAAGATAAATAAAATAAATATTTTTAAATTTCTTAGTTTTAATTTCTCATATGGTAAATATCAATGAATAGAGCCTATGTAAATGAAAGCTTTCTGAGGTCTTTAACAGGTTTTAAAAGTATAAAGGAGTCTCGTGACCCAAAAATTTGAGAATCATTGCACTAGAAGTTGGAGAAACTTGTAGTGTTGGAAAGAACCTGTAGCATCTCTGAATGAATGGGAGAACTGAAGCTTCTCTGCTCTCATTCACAGTGAGATTGTTATATACAATAAAAATAAGTTTCTGTGCTAGGCCACTATATGGGTTTGTCTTTTTTTTTTTTTAATTGTTTTTTTTTGTTTTGTTTT
>PVKE010018084.1:0-30021 GCA_004027555.1 Craseonycteris thonglongyai
AACTATGGAGACTGCTCTGGGTCCTCCCCCTTCTCTCTGTCTCTCTCTCTCTGTCAAAACAAACAAACAAACAAAAAATAAAAACTGATAATCACCAGTGACAATGGATGGAAATCAATTTTTTTTCCATGAGTAACAGAGAACCTAATTCTAATACACATATATGTTATTTTCCTTTCCTGAAAGAGAAATTTCTGAGCAAAGAAAGAATATGCAACATACTTACTACCAAAGTAATTGTTGAGAATTATTCTAAGGGATAACTTATCTGAACATATGATAAATGCTGGAAATTCAGAATTCAAAAGCAATAACAAGATATTTTTAACAAATATAAATATACTTAAAGGAAAACAAAATATAAAAAATGCACAGTAAAAAATCTTTCATTAATTTTTTAGAATTTATACTACTTAGAAAGCAAGAAAAAATTAAAACATGATATGTTTTCTTAGACTGAATTTTCTTAAATTTAGCGGGCAACAAACCTAAAATTAGAAAAACCCAAAGAGGAAAATTTAGAAAGACTCCAAATTAATCAATACTGATATAAAGCACCCAAATTACATATGGGTTAAAGATTATTTTTAAAACATTGTTGGGTAACAATTTCATATTCATATGTAGAAAATGGAAGAATACACATAACCAATACTTGAAAAATGTTACAGATTTATTTTGAAAATTAATAATTTCATTGCAAATAGTATCTTCTATTTCATTGTTAAAAGTAACATTTCCTTCTGAATTATTATTAGTGTTATGCCCATTTGTACATATTATATGTGATATACATAAAATATATTTTATATGTATATATAAAATACATAATATATATTTTCATTTTGTGTGTATGTGTGTATATACACAATAAAATATCACTACACACCTAATAAAATGGCTACAGTTAAAATGACTGGCCATGTCAAATGTTGGTAAGGACGTGGCACATGGCACATACATAACTCCGTAAGAGATGGTGGCAATGTTAAATGGTAAATAACTGAAAATAAGTCACCAGATTTTTTATTATTTATTTTTGAAATATTCCCACCACACGACTCTACTACTTCAACTCTGGTTCCCCCAAAAGGTATTAAAACATATGTTCATAAAAAGATGTGTATCGGAGAAGCCGGGTTGGTTCAGTGGGTTAAGCGCTCACTTTGCAGCGCTGGGGACCCAGGATCGAATCCTGGCCCCAGCCGTATGGACCCATGTGCTGAACTGGGGAGTGCCCCCCAGTTCAGTTCTCTCTCTGTCTCTGTATCTCTCTCTCTCTCTCTCTCAAAAACAATAAAAAAAAAATCTACTTCTAAAAAAAAGAAAGATGTGTATCAAGTTACCTTCCCTGAGGACATTTGTCAATTTGAGGGACAGAAAGCAGAATTATTGTAAGCCCTATTAAATTACATTTATTACACCCATTTTTCAATTTAGTAAATACTTTCTATGTGTACTGTTAGGATACTTTTAATTTTATCTATATTACAAAGCCAAATTATGAACATTAAACCTGAAGAGAAATAAAAAAGGTTAAAGTTGAAGATTAAGCAGACTTTTAATTAACTGGCATAACATCACAGTGATAAATTCTAGGTCTATTGCATTTACAGAAAAGAACAATTACATTCTCTCTGGATATGAACAAAGACTAAAGATATAGAGAATAATTAATTGGAATAAGCATTCAGTATCATGTTCCCTCCTTGAAAGGAGGAGCAAAATGATGATTCGTTTTCTTCGTAGATGAGCAAATAAGGAAGATTTGAATACTAATTAACTCATAACCATTGAGTCAGAACAGAGTTTATTAAGAGTTCTGCTATCAAATAATTTCCGGTACTTTAAGTTGAATTGAGGCACTAACTTAGAATGTTTGGAAATTTAGTATACAATTTAAATAAATTATTAAAAATAAATCTTTAAAATAAATATATAATTAAAGAATTAAAGAATAAGACTTCAATTTTGAATAAACCTGCATTTGTAAGAAAATTAAATATTTGTAAAAACAGATTAGCTGATTTTAAAAATGAATTAACCATTTGCCTCAAGTTTATATTTGTTTTACAGCAATTCAAATATTTCTTACAGTTAAACATATAGCTAAATATACTCATGTAGTACACGATTTGAATATTCTCTGATCAGTCTGTGATTGGAAGAAACAATAACCAATTGTTCAGTGAATAAATTACTCAACAATAATTTACAATTTTTCATGTATGCTGCAGATGATTGTCACTACAAATGATGAAAGAGTAACTTATGTCAAGGTATTTGTCATTCATTTTGCATCTCAGAAAAAGATACATTAAAAACTTTAAATTTCTATGGCAGTTACAGGTGAAGAAAACGGTACTTTATAGCTTAAAAGAGCTATGAATATTTACAAGATAGGAGATGAATGAAAATGACACACCCACAGAACTCTTTACATTGCAGTGAATTAAAAAAGTTACATCTTGCACGAAGAATAACATTTTTATGTGAAAGGTAAGGACTTGAGAAAAAAGAAAATAAGTCAAAGGTAAATTTGAACAAAATGACTTGCTAAGACAGAAAATACTGATTGAACAAGAAGAGAGAAAGCACGAGGCAGTAATGAAGTTTGTTGGTGGGAAAGAAGGAATAAATGAGATGTTTGAGCATACATTTTTTTCATCTTTTCAAAAATGATTTGCAGGCTGTGTAGTGTGCTGGATAAAAGAATGTTGACTGAAATTTGAAAGTTGTTGTAAAAAAATAAAAAATTAGTCCCCAGCTGCATTAACTTTCTATTGCTGCCTTAAGAAATCAACACAAATTAAAATTACATCTATTCATTTGCTCATCGTTTTAAAGGCTAAAAGTCTGGGTATGATGAGATCAGCTGGTTCTGTGCTTCAGGTTCCATTAACAACATTGTGGTTCATTCAGATTCATTATTTCTTCTTGATTTAATTTTGACATTTCAAAAATTTTTGTTAGAGGGACACTAACATAGCTCAGCAGACTGAGTGCTTGTATTGCAACCACAATGTCCTGGAATTGAATTCTGGCCCTGGACCCTGCAAACCCGTATGCTGAACTATGGAGCTGGTAACTGCCATGACTCAGAGGTGAGATGAAGGTTCTCACCTCCCCTGGGAGGACCCAGTTCAGTACCCGTCCCACGTGACCCTATATCTACCTATGTGGAATGAAACCACGTCATAACAAATGATGTACAGCTATGGAGACTGCTCTGGGCCCTCTCCCCCTTCTCTCTCTCTCATCTTCTTTCAAACAATAAAGATAAGTAAATCTTCTTTAAAATTTTATAAGAAATCCACCAGTCTTATTTTGATACTAAATTTAAGTATAGAGTTCAATGAGCTTGATATAAATATAAACAGCTTTAAACCCTACAACAACCAAAGTATATAAAAATTCCATACACTAAAAATTCCATACACTAAAAAGAGTTCTCTCAAGGTGTTTGCAGTTAGTTATTCTAGTGCCTTCCTTCCTCTAATTTGCTTTTTCTCACTATAAATTATTTTTCCTCACCTATAATTTTATAGTTATGGGATAAACAAATTTTAGTGAAACATGTTGAATCTTTTACTTAACACAGCATTTTATTCATCCATGTTATATGTGTATCTTTGTAGTTTTTTCCTTTTTTATTATTGCTATTCCATTTCATAGATGTCTGTATATATGTATTTGTACCTAGTGACATTTTTTCATTAAGGTTTAATTAACATATAACATTACATTAGTTTCAGGTATACACACAAAAATTTCATATTTACCTACCTATATTGTGAAATGATCACTTTGATAAGTCTAGGTAATATCTGTCACCATACATAATTATAATTTTTCTTTTTTTCTAGTAAGGAGAAATTTAAAACCTACTCTCTTAGCAAGTGTTAAAAATGCAATACAATATTATTAATATACTCTCCACATGGAACATTACATACTCTTGACTTACATATTTTATAACTGGAAGTGCGTTCCTTATGACCTGTTTCACCCATTTCACCCACCCCACCACCCCACCTCTGGTAAATGACAATCTGTTCTCTCTTTGTATCTATGAGCTCTTTTGTTTTTATTGTTTTATTTTGTTTTGTTTTGTATTTTAGATTTCACATTTAAGTTAGATCATATGGTATTTGTCTATTTGTCTTTTTCTGTCTGATTTAGGACAATATTATCAAGATCCATCCATGCTTTTGAAAATGGCAAGGTTTATTTATTTTTTTATGGTTGAATAATATTTCATTAAATATTTAGTTATTCATCTATCAATGGCTACTGAGGCTGTATACATATCTTAGCTAAAGTAAATAATGCTGCAATGAACAGCGGGGTGCATATTTTTAGATTAGTGTTTTCATTTTCTTTGAATAAAAACCTACCAGTGAGGGGAAGCCGGGATGGCTCAGTGAGTTAAGCGCTCACTTTGCAGCGCCAGGGACCGAGGATCGAATCCCGGGCCCTGGCCCGTGCGGAACCATATGCTGAACTGGGAGCTCCCCCAGTTCAGTTCTGTCTCTGTATCTCTCTCTCTCTCTCTCTCTCTCTCCCTCTCTCTCTCTGTCAAAAATAAATAAATAAATAGATAAAAATATATTAAAAAACCTACCAGTGAAATTCTGCATCATACAATTCCATTTTTAACTTTGTTGAGGAAGCTCCATACTGTTTCCATAGTGGCTGCACCAGTTTACGTTCCTACCAACAGTGTCTGAGGGTTCCCTTTTCTCCACATTCTCACCAACTTTTATTTCTTGTCTTTTCAAGATAGCATTTTAAGAAGTGGGAGGTGATATCTTACTGTGTGTTGATTTGAATTTCCTGATTATTGGTGATGCTGAGCATCCTTCTATGTACCTGCCTGTCTTCTTTGGAAAAATGCCTATTCAGAGATTCTGACATTTTTTTTTTATCAGATTACTTTTCTTTTTTCTTTTTTGAGTTGCATGGGTTCTTCATGTATTTTGGATATTAACCCTTTATCAGATAAAGTTTTGCAAATATCTACTATTCAGTAGGTTGCGTTTTTGTATTGTTGATTTCCTTTGTTGTGCAGAGGCTTTTTAGTTTAGTTTTTTGTTTTTTGTTTTTTGTTTTTTGTTTTGTTTTTGCTTTGCTGCCTTTACATTTAGCGTTAACTGTAGGCTATTTTGCTCAATTCTGTGCTCATTTCTGTGTTGTACATGGGTCTACACCAGACTTTCGTAACTGCCTTTTCATCACTAATATACATAACAAAGTTGACACTCTATATGTCTGAGAAGTTCAGCCACTCTATTTTAATGACTCTTGTAACTCTGTTTCCTACAATGTAAAGAGGGCAGACTCTAAAGTTAGGCTGGGCATGATGTCTTTGTGTAACATTTATTAACCACGTGATTTAGAAACATGATTGAATGCTTCAGAGGCTCATTTTGCTGCCCTATAAAATGAAGGTAATCGTGCCATATATTACATAGTGGTGGCAGGTTAATACGGCAGTGCTGTGCGAGATGATGCACTTAGCACAGTTCTAGGATCATAATCAAGCAGTCAGAGATTTGTGACTTTTAATGAAAATAATAATAGGGATAATCCCTTATGGCAACATAATCAGTGTGACATGTGATCTAACCTTCATTAACAACTTCATCCTCTGCCACTATCCTTGAATTACAGAGAGGAACTTGAAAGGTTTTATTTGCTGAGGACACAAAATACGAATCTTTCAGATAAATTATTGCCTGAATATCATCTCTTTCTTTGCTGGATATTTCTTGACTCTAAAATATCTCTGTTTCTTTCTGGGATAAAAATTGCACGCTAATGAAAAGAATGCTTTCTTGTTTAGCAGTGTCTATGATAGCAAGGAGGAAAGACTCCTTTAACCATTTCATTATTGCTATGTAGATAACTTAAAGGCTACTTTTCACCCATATTCTTTGTACCTTTTTAGTTCTGTCCTTGATAATGGAATCTACTGCATAACTAACCTTCAGATGAATGACATGTTGCTACAAGAGTAAAAGTAAAAATAATGCTCCAATTCTATTTGAGTATTGTTACAGGTTTGCATATAAGCTACTTCTCAAAATAGTGTGTCATTATGGGTTATTCTTAAGAACAGTTTGTAATCTTCTGTGGTCATAATGACAATGATTTCTACTATTAACTTGTTAATAAGTTAACCATTTTAAATTTAGGTAATACATATAAATGAGCTGTCAGCCCATGTGTTGCATTATTTCAGTGACAAGTTAGCGAAAATATGTGTTACACACTATCACAGTATTTCTCGAAAACACCATTTTTTAGTATTTATGACATTCCACTTTAACATTATGCATCTGCTGAAATAACAGCTTTTTCCAGAAGAAATGAGATTTTCATTTCAAATGGCTTGGGAATACATGTAAGGTCAAGCTGGTGACAAATCAATCTGAAGAACTGGGATCTATTACTCAAAAGTGGTGCTTGATATTTCTTACCACAGGTGATAAAACTGCCTTTCATTGCTGGTGGAGAAATCCCTATCCGGTCAAAATAATACCTCCAATTTACTGATTTTATTTGGAGGATGAGTTAGATGTAAAACACACATAATTGGATTTAAATGATTGAAACCATTTTGCTCCTTCTGAGCAAATAACAATCTTTAGTTAATCTCATCCCTTTTGAAAACTATGGCAAAAGATTAAACAAAACATCAATATTCTTTCCAATTATTTTAAGAATGGTGATTAGAAAGTAAGAACACTTAAAAAGTCAAAAATTTGAAAAATAAAAAAATCTAAATATATGCTATTCCCCTTAAAATGGTTTATGATGCTATATTTTCCCCATGATGTCACCTTGCTGAAAATAAATTTTGAACATGTGTTTACTGTCATTATAGTACATGATTATATTCAGGAGCTAGAAATCAGCCTTTTGTGAGAACTGTAATATTTTGATACAATCTAACGACATTTAGGCCGCGTGTTCAATAAATATTGATGGGAGAAATTGAAAAAGGAAGGCTAATAAAGTGAAGGAGAAAATTGGATAGCACTATTTTTAATAAAAATAATATGACTATACAGCAAAAATAGTATTTCTGTAGGGCTCAATCATATTTGGAGAAAACATATTAAAAAATATTGATTTATTACTGCAGGTGTAATATAACTATGTATCAACTTGAAAACATGTTAAAATTGAGTATGGATTTATTCTCTAAGTATAATCAAATTTTAATCAGATTTATATATACTAAAATGAAAGGTTGGTTTATAATGGTTTTTACGTGAAAGGTGATGGATTGAGCATATGTTGAAACCCTCTCCTTCTGTTTATTTCAGACCTACCCACATGACACACCACCCATAAAAATAAAGAAAAGGCGGGTAGCCGGGATGACTCAGTGGGTTAAATGCTCGCTTTGCAGCCCTGGGGTCTGAGGATCAAATTCTGGCCCCGGCCCATGCGGACCCATATGCTGAACTGGGGTTTGTTCCTTGAGGGAGCCCCCAGTTCAGTTCTCTTCCCCCAGTTCAGCCCCTGGCTTGTGGGGGTGTGCCTCTCACATGGGAGGCCCCCAGCCCAGTTCCCGCCCTGCACGGGCCCCACCCACCTGTGTGGAATGAATCCATGTTGAAAACTGATAACATAATGTGCAACTATAAAAACTGCTCTGGGCCCGCCCCTTCTCTTTTGTCTTTCTCTGTCTCTGTCTCCCTCTGTCTCTGTCAAAAACAATACAATAAATCTTTAAAAAGAAAGAAAGAAAGAGAAATATATATATATATATATAGAGAGAGAGAGAGAGAGAAATATATATATATAGAGAGAGAGAGAGAGAAAGAAAGAAAGAAAGGAAGGAAGGAAGGAAGGAAGGAAGGAAGGAAGGAAGGAAGGAAGGAAGGAAGGAAGGAAGGAAGAAAGAAAGAAAGAAAGGAATGAAGGAAGGAAGAAAGAAAGAAAGAAAGAAAGAAAGAAAGAAAGAAAGAAAGAAAGAAAGAAAGAAAGAAAGAAAGAAAGAAGAGAAACTACCAGGGTCCAAATGGGAGACATGTCTATCAGAAAATAAAAAGAAAGAAAAACAAACAGGAGTAAACCCCAAACTCTGAAGACTTTTAAATTCAATGGCCTAAAAACCTAAGAGTTAAATTATTACGAAATTTTCTCAAATAGCTGGAATCTGAGGTCTCAAAGACTATGCACGGCTTTGCAGGACTAGGGACAATTATGCCCAATCTGTAAAAGGCTTGGGAATATACCTTGTGTGCTGTTGTAAAATTGGATACAAGAAACCCTCCACACTACTATTATTATGAGGGACAAAAATAGACTGCCTTATACACTGTGACATCTGTGCTGGAACAGAAAAGAAACTAAGATACAGAATAGAAAAACCCAAAGCAACAACAGCAACAGTAAACTCATAGAGTGATCTGTTACGTCCTGCAGGAGAATTTGTAATCTGCTGGGAAATAATAAGAATCCATAAAAGTTACTGTAAAAATGAGTTATCTATATTGAGTTATCATGAAACTGGATTTCTACTTCAGAGTCTGGAGAATCAGCTAAGAGATATTAGACTTACATATATAAAACCCAAGTATAGAGTCTTTGAAGGATTGTACAAGAATATCTTCATTAACTAATGTAGAAAAAGATTTCTTTTTTTTTTTCTGTTAAATGTATTGGGGTGACACTGTTTGGCAAAAAATTACATAGGTTCCAGGTGTACAATTCTACATTACATCGTCTGTGTATTGCATATGTGCTCACCACCCAGAGTCAGTTTTCTTTCCATCACCATATATACGATACCCCCTCCCATAAGCCATAAAAAGCACAAATTATGATGAAAAAGAGAATTGACTTAAGCTACATTACACTAAAAACTTTTGCTCCTCCAAAGATACTATAGTGTGAGTACATACTATATACTAATAGTATCCTTTCATACAACATTTCCAAAAATTATGTAGTATGCATAATATATAATAAATAATTGAGAATTCTTAAGAAATCAACTAACAATCCAATTAGGGAAATAATGAAACATAAACATTAATAAGCATTTTACACAAATACAATTATAAATGATGATAGAGAAAGTAGAGATTATGAAAATGCTAATTAAAATAAAAGTGAGATATCATATCAACAAAAATAAAATAGTAAAATGTCAAATGGTAAAATTGTGAAACAATTTCACTCATAGGAGATTATGAGCACTTTGCACAATTAGCTTATTCTAGTAATATGTGCATAGCCTGTTTCTCCCATATGCATTATTCCCAGAAAAAAACTATGCACACACACAATAAATCTATGCATACAAATGTTTCTCATAAAGTGTCCCCAACAAAAAATATATGGAACAATCCAAATGCTCATAAATAGTAGAATGGATATATTGTGCTATTTTAGTAAAAATGGATTTGGAACAGAAGTAGGAGGCTGAAATATCACTGTTTAATATGAAATTTTTAACAATGTTCCTATAATTACTATAATATCATATTCCTCAGGTCTACCCAGTGTCCATAAATCCAGAGTGTAATATCTCTAATTTTATGTCAGGGTATTGATGGGGAAGTCAGATGGCCTGTGTGACATCAAAAAGTGTATCTTAGAGTCTCAAATTTTCTTTCTCTTTTAGCTGTGTTAAGCATTTTTTTAAGTAATCTTTATTTTGTTATTAGTCCCATCTGCATACAATTTTACAGTACTTAACACCTTCAATACATGATAATGCTTTGGAGCACATAGAGCATATAATAGACCACCATTTTTTTTAAATCAGTAATATGAAGAAGAATATGAACTTTGAAGAGAGACTGCTTGAGTTTTAATTCTGCCTATTATTATAGTTGCTCAGTCTTTTTCTTGTTTTTCACAACACTGACAGTCTTAAGGAATATTTACCGATATCCTACAGAATGTCCACCATTCTGATTTGTCTAAAATGTTCTCACAATTAAAGTTGAGTTATCAGTTTTTTTGAAGAAATACTCTAGAAGTTAAATGTCCTTCTAATCCTATCCTATTGGGGGGTGCAGGGTATCTATATACCACCCCCAATGATATAGACCTTTATTCACCAACATCACTCATTTCAGGTAGAATTTATCAGGTTTCTCCCTTGTAAAGTTTCTCTCTTTCTCAATATACTCATTGGAATAAATAAGTCTAATCTACACTTAAAAGGAGGAGTGGCAGGAATTAAGCTCTACCTATTAATTAGGGAATGTTTACCTGTATTATTTAGTATTCTTTTGTAAGTAAAAATTATCTCTTGAAATAAGAAAATAATGGTTGCCACTAATTCCGTATAGTGTTTTAATCAGGTAGAACTAGGATCATTAAGGCACAGATTCCTTAAGAAAATTGTGCAAAACAAGAATATTAAGTGAGAGAACTAGAAACAGAATGGAGTCCATGTGGGATATCCAGAACTTAGGTATATTTTTTAATTAAAAAACTTTTTTTTTATTGTTTTTGGCAGAGAAACAGAGAGAAGGGGACAAACCCAGAGCAGTCTCCATGGTAGTATATTAGTTTTCTATATAGTTTCGTTCCACAGGTGGGAGTGAAACCATGCAAAGCAGGAATGGGTGGAGAGCCCCCTGCTTAGGAAGCTCACCTGGGGTGGGAGATGAACCAGGGGCGGCCTACACAGGAAACTCACCCCAGTGAGAACCAAACTGGGGACACACCCCAGCTCAGCACATGGGTCCACATGGGCTGGGGCCAGGGCTCAATCCTCAGACCCCAGCTGCAAGAAGAGCGCTTAACCCACAGAGCCATCCTGGCATTCCCAGCACCTAGGTTCTTAACCATTATTATTAGCATTTACATTAGCTTCTATGTATAAAATTCTGAAAATAATTTGAGAAATTCCTCTTGGACATAATGAATATCTGTTATCAGCCATAATTCATAAACAAATGTAATTTATTTTACAAAAAAGAAAATTATAGTCATAATTATATTTTATATGATAACTTCTATTTACTGTTGAGAGCAGAAAATATAGTTTTATTTGAACACACTTTAAAATTTTTTTAATGAGCAATTAGTGCTCAAACGATACTAGTATTTTTCTTAGCCTTCAAGTAAGCAAACATGTTCAAGTATACTAAATTAAATTAGTATTTTTAACCTTACTTATAGAAGTAAAGGCTTATCACCCTTTTGTGTTTCTGCTTTATTGAAGTTCATCATTATTCCTCTTGTGATCTATAATCCCAACAATATACTTTAAAAATAAAGTTAAATTTACTCTATTATTTTTCTACATTTTATATAGCAATACGCTGGGGAAATAAGCACTCTCTTGGTTATAAATTCAATAAATGCTCAGTTACAATTTATAGAATAGCAAAACATATATTAAAATGTTCAAGTATTTTCTAATCCCATTACTCAGCATTATACATATGTGTGTAAAATATATAAATATATGTATGAAATACATATATATGTGTGTATGCATGTGCATTTATATTTATATTTATACACCTATAACTACATTCACTTAAAAGCTGAATTTATGTAACAACATATAATAAATGTTTTTATATCACTATGTGTATTCTATAATTGGATGAATCCTAAAAAAAAATAATAATAAAAGTACTTAAAATTGTGTTTAAAAAATAATAAGGAAAAGCAGCAATAATAAAATAAACACATTTTGGTTCTAAGCCCTGTCCTAGGTTCATTACCAGTAAAATTTCATTACTATACAATGAGAAAAATGCTACAATTGAGAAAAATATCAATTATTTGTCAGATTGAAATAAATATATTGATAAAAAATATAAGCACCTACACATTTTAAAGAAAATAGCAAAATATCTAACTCAACAATAAGTAAATGAAAAGACAGACCTCAATAAAGGTTAGAAGGCAAAACATAAGAATGGATAATGCTAGTGTGATTAGGGATAGATAATATAAGCACTAAATATGATTCTATGCAAAAGAATACACTTTAAGAAAAAAAATTAAAATGTCAAAAATTACTGTTCTGAATTAAGGAAGCAATAAATTTAGAGAGGGAAGGATTATATTGGAGAAAAATAATACAAGTTTCTAAATATATCATTTGGAAAGAAAGTAGACCAGGTAAAATGAATCAGTTGGTAGTGACAGGACATGTGGCTTTTTCATATATGATGGAGAAATGAATGTTTGAATATGAACACAGCAAAAGGGACATTAATATGAAAATCAGTGGAAAATGAAATTGAACTCTCAGATTAATAAAGGAAAAATGTGAATAAATAGCAACTGGATGAGACCAGCAAAGTATCTGATAAAACTTAGAAAGATAAACCAAAAAGTGAAATGAATAATAAATACAGCTAAAATAAAAGAATCACTATGCTTATAGTTAATACAGAATAAAATAAATCTTTCATTGAAAGCAATGCTGGTCACACGATAAAAACAATCTGACAGTGAAAAATGTTGATGTACTTATTTAAAACTCATATCTATAGAAAAGGGAGTATATAATCAAAATATTTCCATGTCTTTTTGATCAATACCATTAAAGTGATATAAAGACATATATTCTTAAAATAGAAAAATAGACTTTTCCCCATTTTATCATATAATCATGCTCTATGTAAAAGGAAAACCTAAATATTTTTAAAATACAGATTTTATAGGACACATTTTCTTACTGTAATTCCATAAAGGTTACATAAAGTAATAAAAATATTTGCTAATATATTTTAATTTTAAACATTTATTAATACAGTAAGTCTTTCTAGACAACTCTTAAATAAAAGAAGAACTCAAAAAAATGTACAATTTTCTAGGAATAAATCAATAGAACAGAACATTTCTACATAAAAACTCAGGTAAAGTAACAAAATTACATTAAGAGAAAATTTTTTTACTCCTAAAGTTCTATTAAATTAAAAAATAATAACAAAAGAACATATTACTATAAAAATCAGAGCAATCAAAAAAGAAAAAGGACACAGGTAAATGAACTAATAAAATAAAAAATCCCAAATTGCAAAAGTAGAAAACCATAAAAGGCATAAGGTGTAAATATTGGTTGATAGAGTTACAAAATGACTAGTGACAAGTGTTTTTACAGTGATGAGTAATAGAAAAAGTTGACAAAATGGGAATCAGAAATGTCATAACCGCAGTTTAAATAAATTTAGAAATTTAGAAGCTATTTACCTGCAAGTCTTTGGGAGCAAGTTTGGAAATCTAGAAAAAAATGACAATTGCTACTAAAATATAGGTGAATAAAAATAAAAAGTAGGGGAAGCTGGGATGGCTCAGTGGGTTAAGCGCTCACTTTGTATCCCCAGGGACCGAGGATCAAATCCCGGCCCTGGCCCGTGTGGACCCATATGCTGAACTGGGGAGTGCCCCCAGTTCAGTTCTCACCGGGGTGAAGACCCCGGCCCAGTTCCTGCCCTGTGTAGCTCCACTCCTACCTGTGGAATGAAACTATGTGGAAAAACGAATGATGTGCAACTATGGAGACTGTTCTGGGCCCTCCCCCTTCTCTCTGTCTCTGTCTCTGTATCTCTCTCTCTGTCAAAAACAATAAAAATAAATCTTTAAAAAAAAAATAAAGTAAAATAAAAATAAAAAATAAAAAGTAACAGGCACACAAAGTATAAACAGTCTATTGACCACTGAATATATAAAATAACTAAATATAAATTTAATGAGAGACATGAAACTTTAGGAAAAAGTATATAAAAGATTGTACCAGAGGATATTAAACTGCATTCTAAATACAAATACTATAGTTTTGGTTTTGGCTAGAAAAAACAAACAAACGTAAAGACTGATGCTCCTGAAGATTATACATAAAACTTTGAATAAGAATTGCAACTGGTGATTTTCTGATGTGCAATACCAAAGAACACAAAATTTAAAAGACAAAAAGAGTCTAGTGAAAAAAAATATTTCCTTCACCGTATATAAGAGTACATTCTGGCACCAGTATCTTTAAACAAATTATCAAAGGATGATTAAAATGTCAGTCAATACATGTTGCTATAAAACAAAAAATAAAAAAATAAAATAAGAATCTATTACCAATGATAGTAAGGTAGTGAGTGGTTCAGGACTGGAGCACAACCTGTTATTAATAAGTCAGCTCATTCTACATAAGGTATTTAGGAAGCATTGAATTCATGGATTGGTGGATTTTCAGAGGTTTAAGTGGATTGACACCATCTGTAAAAAAGTGTTTACTTGGATGAGATTGTCATTGATTAAGTGTCACTTGGAGTAGTTTTTTTTTTTTTGTTTTTTTTTTTGAGTGCGTCTGCCCTTGATTGGCTGGCTGTCAGAAGTGAGAGGCTGACATTAATTGCTTGCAAACCCGAGTTCACTGAGGTGAGTTTATCAATTGAACAGGTTTAAGTCTGGTTCGGGTTACAGCCTGTTTCTATGGATACAGACCAACAAGTCTTTTCAATGTTTCTGAACCCTTTTGTACTCATTAGGCAACACTGTAAGAGGCAACATCAAAGTTTATCCCCACCTTCACTACCATAGTTTGTTTTCATTGAAAATGAAATTTTTACCTGTGGAGATCTGGATTTGTTTTGTTTATTGACAAGCATGATTTTATCCTACTTTAATCTTTGAATAGTTTTTTTGGATTCCCTGTTGGAACCATGAGTGTGTCACAGAATTCATGACTCTGGACCACAGACGTCAAATAATATAACAAAACAAACAAGATTATAAAATAGATCTATAATTAAATTAACAAATGCATAAGATCACTTTGGAACAATGATCCAAAGCTTTCCCAGTATGAACAATGGCACCAATCCTGTGACTTTCTTAGTCTATCTGCTATAGTCAGGTATCTCACCTGTGGTATTAATCCTGATATGGCAAATTATCAACAGCACGGCTTCCTCATGGCCCACACAAAATCATATCTGTGCTATTTTGTTTTCTATAATTTGGGGGGTTAAGATTATGTCACAATTTGGGGACACTGGGATCACTCAGCAGGTTGAGTGCTTGCCTTGCAACTGTGAGATTTGGAGATTGAATCCTAGCCCTGGCCCATGAAACCTCATGTGCTGAACTGTGGTGTAGCTGGTAACCGCCGGGATGGCTCAGGGGTGAAGGTACTAGTCCTCCCATGCGGGAGTCCGCCAGCCGGGTTCCCAGACTGTTCTAGGCCTCTCTCTATCTCTGTCTCTCAAAATGATAAAATAAATCTAAAAATAAAAAAAGAAGATTGTGTTAAAGTTTCTTTTTCTGTCAGTGCTCAGTCTGCACTACTCATTGTGTCCATCAAAGTGGAGGAACACACTGCTGATAACCACCTCACGCTGTTTACTTTGGATGGGATCACTTTTCTCAGGAGTTTTCTGCAGAAAATTTGTGATCCTTTGGGACTCTAAGAAAAGGACTTTGGCGAGTTATCTCTTTGTAATAGCCTCACAGAACAATTAATAGGGCTAAATTGAAAAGTGTCATCCCCACATAAGAAAAAAACAAATAATCAATACACAAAAGATGAATGAACCTTGATGGGGCTGTAATATACCTTCACAGTGAAAGTATAGTTGTGCTTTAATTTTAGTGACTTTTTCCAGTTATATATTATATGGGAAAGTATAATATTTGGTAAAGTTAATGCAATATCTCTTGATAAAAAATTTTGAATTAGCTATAAATATGGCTTCAGAATGCTAGGGTATTGACTTAGGCAGGTGACCGCCTTGAGTAGGGGTGCCCAATCTTTTGTCTTCCTTGGGTCGTGTTGAAAGAACAATTTTCTTGGGTCACACATAAAATACACTAACACTAATAATAGCTAATGAGCACACACACACACAAAAAAGTTTGTAAAAATATTTCATAATGTTTTAAGAAGGTTTACAAATTTGTGTTGGGCCACAGACAACCTGCAAGCCACAGGTTGGGCAAGGTTAACCTAGAGTAATTAAAGCCTAGTCTTAGGCAAATGATGGTAAGTTCTAAGGAGGATTTGATAGTGTAAGCCAGGATGCATAACCTTAACTTAGTGGAGAAAAAACTATAAACAAAAGTAGATAAAGGAGTGTTGATGATGTGAGGTAAATTTGCTCTAACGGTTTTGAGATTTCTACTTTGTGTAGTCATCTGCTTATTCTGAATATCTTAGGCTAGCCATTAACAGCTATGGACATCTGGCTTTTCAGATGGTTCTCCAGAAAAATCTTCATTCATATTTTTTAATGAGAATATTGTTGCAATTCTATTAAGACCCCTTACATTTTTCAGAGGATTGTAAGTGATCAGTTTTCTGCCGAAAGAACAAGGCCACACAAAAGTCAGAGTCATGAAAAATGATGCGAGTTGAATATACACCCGTGTCACTGGACTGAAAATGTGGAAGGTGTCAAGTAAGAAATAAAAACTCTACTATTAGTTCCCCGGTGTTCTAGAAAAGTTACTCCATCTGTGTTTAATATGGTGGCCAGGCTGTACTTGTAAAATGGGTTATTTCTTGGAGAATTTTATTAAATTTCCATTTGAGGTTTTATCTGGTGCTTCTGGTAAACATTCTGATTTTGCCAAATCTTATCCTGGTGGATCTTATCACTTGACAATTTCCAATATTTGTTTTTTAAGAATGCAACAGGTTAGATGTTATGTACTTTGAATTTGTTTTTGAATTTATTATTACTTTTTTCTTCTGTTTTAGGTGACATCCTTTATAAGGTCTTTCTTCAGAACAGACTGTTCAGCATAATATATTAAAATGCATACTATGTGCATATTTTTTGCATAATACTATATACAAGCTCTGTACTTTTACTATGGAGATCATTTATTACATGAACCATAGTATTTTGGGGAGCATGAACACATTAGAAAATTCTTAGTCACTGTTTATATTTAAAATTCAGCCATTGCCATTTTTATAGTATTTGCAATAAGGGAATCATTCATAAACTTGACATATACAAGGGCTGTCCAGAAAATATCCAGCCACAAATGCCTCTATTTTTCATATCACATCCTGGGTACTTCCTGCACAGCCCTCGTATGTATGCACACGCATTTTATATTAATAGATGTGTATTTACATAATACATTTGTATTTATAATATATATATATATTTTTTACATGTTTTATCTTACTAATTTTATATTCCCTGCAGAGGGCCACAGTCTAGTCATTTTAACAATTTAGATTTTTATAAGAATTTGGATTTTTTTAAAGACTGTGTTGTTAGTTGAATAGCAACTTCGGTATTATTAAAATATTTTTCTAATATGAAACTTACCAACAAATGATGTTAAATCAAAATTTGGTATTAAGATAATCTAGACTTTGTTCAAGTCGAAACAACACCAAAAACAAAGCAAGCAGCTAGAAAATAAGCAGTGTAGTAGGGGAGTCAAACCTAATGACTTTATCAGGACTAATTATTCAGTAAAAAAAACTGTAGGCCTGATTGTCTTATTATGTATAATATCCTTAAAGAAAGCAAAAGGACCTATTTTGGTTATAAATTCTAGAATAATATAATAAATTCAGCAGTTAGAGTTAATCAAAGTACTGAAAGTTCTGGTGGTCCTTTAGACTGACTAACCTGGCAGCCAGTCTGAAGGATAAAAGGAGTTTGGGCACAGGGATTCACCCAGGACACCTGTTGGTCCACGAATGTCCAGTAATTCCACCAATGTCATATATTTATCAGAAACCAAGCGGACTGAACAACTCATCTTCTCTTTCACAATGACTTTCAATAAGTACTAGTACATTAGTATAAATGCCTAAACATCAGCTCCTAATTTGCACTTTTTTTTTTTTTTTTAATGTAAGGTAAACTATTCTAGGAATAAAAGCTCTTCTTAACATGAAGAATCCACCAGTATTGCTTTGTAAATAATGGCTCAAAAATCATATCTAATCGCATTTATTTGGAGTTTGTTGTTATTGTTGTTGTTGTTGTTAATGTGTATTAATTAAGTCATAATTTGATTTTCTAAAACGAATCTTTTGATGAAAATGCCATTAGCAGAGGCTAATGATGAATACATATATGAAGTGAATCATTGCATATCTCATTAAAAGTAAATAATATGGAATGAAACAAAGTGACGGAGAAAATTAATGAACATCAAGTAAGTTTTACTTTTCAAGGTCTTATTTTGAAAATTAAGTTCTTATTTTAAAACAATCCCATTATTTTGAGTTTAAGTTTTGATATATTTGACAAAACAAGCCTTTTACCTTTTCAAACATATGTAAACATTTTTGAAAATTTTATCTGAATATTCTTACTAAAAAGGGAATATTTACTCTTTTGTGCTTTGCAACTTTCATGATTTTCTAGTGATTCTTAGTAATTCAGTCACAAATGTCTATTGAGATTTTTCTATGAGTTCAACTTGTCCAAATCCTGTTACATTAAGCTACCTCCTCACAGAGATTAAACACTGGGTAGAATTAAAAACCAAATGCTCTATTACGACATAAGATGAGGAGATCAAATATATAAACCCAAGTTCACCAGTTTCTTCCACTAAGTTTTCACAAACTGTGCCATTTAGCCCTCAAAATAACTGTTTATACTATAATACATTTAATGTTTCCACCAAAAGTTAAGAA
The DNA here is from genome assembly GCA_004027555.1 of Craseonycteris thonglongyai. Taxonomy (NCBI): domain Eukaryota; kingdom Metazoa; phylum Chordata; class Mammalia; order Chiroptera; family Craseonycteridae; genus Craseonycteris; species Craseonycteris thonglongyai. The sequence goes on from PVKE010018084.1 coordinate 18,611, forward strand.
AATCCAAACAATGGTCATGCATTCTTATTCAGTGTTAGTATCATAGACCTTTTGGGCTGCTATAACAAAATGTCACTGACTGGGTATCCTATATATAACATATTACCATTTTTTAAAGTAACAATAAATGTATGTATACAATTACAAAATGTATTCCACAGTCAGTTTAAGTTTCTATCTTGCTTTGGAAAAAAAAAGCAACATTTTAATAATAAATTTGGAAAAAACTTCATAAAAAGTATACACTTCCATTACTATACTGGTGCTCAAATTTCACGTTGTTAAGAACTTAATGGGTTTTTTTTTAAAAAGCTAGGGGAAGCCGGGATGGCTCAGTGGGCTAAGCGCTCACGTTGCAGCGCCGGGGACGGAGGATCGAATCCCAGCACCGGCCTGTGCGGAACCATATGCTGAACTGGGAGCTCCCCCAGTTCAGTTCTCTCTCTCTCTCTCTCTCTCTCTCTCTCTCTCTCTCTCCTCTCTCTCTCTCTCTCTGTCAAAAATAAATAAATAAAAATAGATTTAAAAAAAAGCTAAGTACTTTTTCTATGGAAGTATCATATAAAATTAAAATGTGGGACATTAAAATTGATGTGGCACAGAATAAAAAGTCACTACTAAGTTTGTGAAGAAGGATAAAATTAAAGTATTGAGCTCAATTTTATTAGGAATTTGATATAATATAAACATAAATTTTTAAATATAAACATTACTCTCTAACATAAAATATTCTTACTTTTCAAACTGCTAAGTGTTAAATGTATATATATACTATATATGTGTGTGTGTGTGTGTGTGTGTGTGTATATATATATATATATATACACGGACTGAACTGTGTATATATTGAGAGGCAGATATTTCATATTGATTGACTATTTATTAAACAAAATAATCTTAAAAATCCACCTTTAATTGTGTAGAAATAGAGTATCAAAATCTTTAAAAACAGCCATAGAGGTTAAGTACCCATCTTCTAATATTAGCAGTATCTTTACTCCAAGTTGTCTTTGTGTACTTTTTATGTCAAAAAAAATAATAAAGAAAAATTCTGTAAAGCATTTACTAGAGATAAGGAAAGCTTAATTTCAGAAGAAGAGAACCCAAGTTACTATTTGTACTATTTGGGCAAGATTTAAGAGAAATAATTTTTTTTTTGAGACTAAGAAAAATTACTTTACAAAAGTGATCTTTAGATGGCTCAAATCATGTTGTTGGTTTTTTAAGTTTAAATTTGATATTCTTCAAGTGTTTATGATTTTACATCCTCAGATATCTTGAGTAGTTTAGAAAATATTTATATTATATAAGTATCCATGTATACTGTTGCTAAATCAATTTAAAAATTTTCATACATTATGTAATTCACATACTTTGATTTCTACTTTGTCTCTGACTTCTTTTACAACTATTACATAAGTAAAGGATATTGAAAAGTATGATATATAGAAACTAGTATTTCACAAGATTCTAGTTAGTATTTACTCTCCCAGTTGTTTTAGTTGTTTAGTAGAAAAGTTTCTTTGTTTTTGTTATTTAGATGATGATGTAAATATATTGAATGCCTAAGTTATAGAGTTTTATTTTATAATTTTATGTGAACATTCACTCTATTAAAATCTAACAACTCTTACTGAGAGATCTATATTCTCTCTGAGTAGATTTTACTAATTTTTAATTGGCTGGTGTTTATAAGTTTAATTTTAGGCCTTTGGCATATTTATATCCTTACCATTTTATGCTTGTGTTATAAAAAAATTTTTTAACAAAATCTGAAGGGGACAGTTGATACTTGTATACCTTTTAAAACCACCAAATGATACAATGTCTTATGTGGCAGCCTAAGAATTTTAAGGTTTATTTTCTGACAGAGATGAAATGAATTTCTCTTTCTTGGTAAACGTCAAAAAATTACTTTGCTAGCTCTCCTTGAATTGCTACTTTTAATATCTTAAAATCCCCTGTGACTTAAGTTTCAGCCAAGGTTGACATTCAATGTTATATAGGGATAACTTGATGAAAAAGATGGCTACAAACAGTGTATATTCTCAGGAGTGCTGCAAAGCTCAATTGCCCCTCAGGTTTTCAATTTCTACTCTAATATAGCTCATAAAATTTGCACAATAGAAGACTCTTTTTTTAATTGTAGCTCATAAGTACATATTGACCAGAAAAAAAAAAAAAGAGTTTTTGACGAGTCTAATGATCACAAAACTTAATAAAAACAATCACCAAATATTTTGTAGTAAATTTTTCTGCTTCCATTTAATTTCCATTCATTGCCTTTGCTAAATAGAGGCTGGGTTCATAATAAAGTAATTATCACAATCCCCTTGAGGACTGATAACTGTAAAGCAGTAACTGTTACAAATGGATGCAATGTCCTGTCATATCTATATCACCAGAGACATAATAAATAAAGAATAGCTTATTCTTAATGAATAGTGTAGTGGAATGGCGATTTTAATGAATACTGTACTGTGTATGTAATATCTAGGATAGCTAGCTTTTGATCAGTGAATGAAGCATCTGTTTAAAATAGTAAGAATTATAATCAAAGTGTCACCGTTTTTAATAAAATGCAAAATGATTTGTGCCATTGACTAATACTTTTTAAGGTAGCAAAAATGACTATAACCTAATCAAACATTGGGTACATTTTCTGACATTCATTTAAGTAACAGTAACTGTATATACTTTCATGTTTATTTTGACATTATTGTCAAATTTTAGCATGCTTATGAATTTTAACTCTTTCACTGAGGAAAAATAGGTCCATTTACACTGATTGCATGATTTTTGTTCAGAAATGATCATACAGTTTATCTACATACATAATTATAGATATGAGAGCACTGAAACTGGAAGAGGTTAAATGATAAGGTTGAAGTCATAAAATAAAGTTAATGGTGGGTAGTATCTGGACTAAATTTTCTGACTCTGGTTCCCAAGTGTTTTTTGTATTGTGCAACAATATTTTCCTGTATCTGAAGTTTGGAAATACCAAGAGTGAATAGAAAATGCAAATCATAGTTATAAAATTGGTCAGATTTCAATGTCAGAGGTCAGGTTAAATATCAGTCTTGGTAAAGAGATTGGTGTAGTTGATTTATATCCAGTTGTCAATTTCTCAATGATAAAACTATAACTAAAACCATGTGACTTTTTCACTGTTTATAAGAATATAGCAAATCCATACTTATTCACCAATTTTTAAAAATCTCTCTAAGTACAATAAACTTAGAAAATTTAGAGCAATATGTACTTTAGGACAGAATAGGTGTCTCATTTCTTGACATTTATACCATATAGAGCTTGAGTTTTAAAGGTAATTTACATTTTTTGAAAATGTAAGAGAACATAAAATATTGAGTGTTCCAAGAGAGAAAGTCTACTAAATGATAGCATTTATTGTCATTTTTATGATCTTTATGGAGCCATAAAATAAGGATCCTAACTCCCTATCGTCTAACAAACTTCATCCTTTGGCTTTCATTTTGTTTCAGATCAGGACCCTTACAAATTCTAGATTTTATTTACACAGTGTTTCTTGAGAGCCCTACAAATAATATTTTTGACAGTTTTATATATGGCTACACAAATGCTGTTTGTCAAGGTTTCTTTTTTATTCTTTGAAATGTCAATCATCTCGCACTTATTTCAGTTGACAAATTCCTACTCATTCGTCAAAGTAGACCACATATGTTCTTTCCTACAAACACTTAGGTGACATAAACTTTCCCTCTCATGCCCACCCTCCCTTCAGTGTTTAGGTCAAGCTATTAATATAGCATTTTTGATATCGTGTTGCTTTGGCTACTTTATATCTTCTCTGAAAAACTTTTCCTGAACTGACACCATTAATTCAATTCTGAACTCAGGATTTTGTTTTTGCTGTTTAAATTTAAAAAAAAAAAAATTACATTTTATTTTCAAGTTAACACTTGAAAATGTATATCTTTTCAGTGCACACTGGAAAAGAAAAAAGAAAAATAAACATCTTTGAACCATACCTGGCATTTTGTACTAAAAGTCACTCAAAATCAATTATAGCCCTAAATGTAACACTCAGAACCATAGAACTTTCAAGATTAAATGTAACAGAAAACCTTTTGGATCCTGTAACCCCCAAATTACATCTTATATATCACAGCAGTAGCACATCTAAAAAAGAAAAACAAAAAATAAACAATTTTGGATTCATCAAAAGGAGAATGTCTACTCTTTGAAATACCTTGTTAATAGAATAATACAAACCAACACAGAACTTTTTATAAAAATTAACTCACAGGACTACAGGCCTAAATGTATACCTCAAAAGTATAAAATTTCTCAAGGATAAAAGAAATTCTAGATGACCTTGGCTTTGGTGACAACATTGGAAATAAAATACCAAAGATACATTTCAAGAAAAAGAGACTGATTAGTCCAATTTTATTAATACTTAAAATTCTGCTATGTGACAGATTCTTTCAACAGAAATAAAAGACTAACCACACTGAGAGAAAATGTTTGCAAAAGATGTTTTTGATAAAGAACTGTTACCAACATGTATGAAGAACTCCTAAAATTCAAAAAAAAAACAAAAAAACAACAACTCAAAAAATAAGTCAAAAACCTTAACTGACACCTCACTAGAGAAGGTCTGTAGGTGGAAAATAATCACAAGATGTCCCACATCATGTGTCTTCAGGAAATGCAAATTCTAACAATGAGATGCCACAGCACTCCTATTAGAATGGCCAAAATTTGGAACACTAACAAATGCCAAGTATTGGTGAGAATGTGAAGAAACAGGGTCTCTCATTCATCACTATTAGAAATTCAAATGGTACAGCCACTTTAGAGGACAGTTCGGTGTTTTTTTTACAAAACTAAATGTACACTTAGCATATGATCTAGCAATCATGCATCTCAGTATTTACCCAAAGGATTTGAAAACATGTCCATGCAAAAACTTGCATATGGATGTTTGTAGCAGTTCTATTCATAATTGTCCCAAATTGGAATAATTCAAGATGTTTTTAAGTGAATAGAAAAATCAACTGCAGTCCATCTAGACAAAGGAATATTTCAGCACTATCAAAATAGCTATTCAAGCCATGAGAAGACATGGAGTTACCTTAAACATATTTCTAAGTGAAAGAAGTCAATATAAAAAAGCTACATGCTATACAATTTCAACTACAAGATATATCACACATACATATATACATACATACATACATGTTTGGAATTTTTTTGGCAAAAACAAAACTGTGAAGAAATTAAAAAGATCAGCTATTGCTAGGTTTTGGGGTGGGGGGGGCGGTAAAATAAAGAATAGGTAGAACACTGAGGATCAACAGGGCAGTAAAATTATTTTGTATGATACCATAATGGTGAATCCATGTTATTATACATTTGTCCAAATCAAGAGTGAATGTATAACACCAAGAATGGACCTTAATGTAAGCTATTAGCTTCAGGTGATAATGACGTATCAATATATGCTCATCAGTTGTAACATATATATCACTCTGGTGGGGGATGCTGATCATGGAGTAGGCATATGTGGGGGTACATGGGCAATGTCTGTACCTTCTGCTCAATTTTGCTGTGAAATCAAAAGTACTCTAGAGTATGAGGTTTATTTTATTAAAAAATAGAAAAACAAGCCACAAACTAGATATAAATATTTGTAAATCGTGTATCTGATAAAGAATTTTATCCAGACTATGTAAGGAACTCTTAAAACTCAGCAATAAGAAAATAAAGATATTTGTATAAACAGGTTGCTAAAAAAGGTATACAACGCACAAACATCCTCAGAGGGAACAAGTAAATTAACAGAAAAAGATGTATAATTGCATGTGTATTAGATGGCTGAAACTTAGAAGCCCAGCATTACCATATAGATATTCCATATATTGGCATTGATTTGGAGAAACTGGGAGGCTCAGTCATAGTGAAAAACAGTTTGGCAGTTCTGGATGTATGTAAATATACAAACACCACATGATCCAGACACTCTATTCTATATAGTTATCTAAAATAAATGAAAACAAGTGAAAGATGGTGCATTAATGCCCATAGAAGTTTAATTTGTAATAGCCCAGAAGAGGATTGACTTTCAATAGGTGATGAATGGTAAAATAAATGTACTATTGAAAAGTAGTTCATATAATCATATAATTTAATTAACATAAATGAGTAAACTTGAAACATACGAAGAATGAATGTCAAAAGAATTATTCTGTGTGAAAGAAACTGGACAAAACCATGCATATTATATGATTCCATTTATATACAATTGTAGAAAAAGCAAACTAAGTTTTAAAGAGAGAAAGAGACAGGAGATTTCTGGGTGATGAGTGTTGGTAAAGATTGCAGAGTCAAGGAAAATTTGGGGGATGAAAATATATTAACTTATTTGTGGTGATAGTTTCTCTGTGTGTGTGTGTGTGTGTGTGTGTGTGTTAAGCTTATCAAGATGTACACTTTTACTATCTGCAGATTATGACCTCTGTTCTTAACTTTATGCCATTTAAGCTGTTAAAATGAAAGAAAAAAATAAAAATAATATTCAAGGAAAGTATAAAGCTTAATTTATATTATTCTTAGAGTCTGTGAATGAATAAGTTATTAAATATGTTCAGGACTATCGAACATTTTTATATTTTTATATATTATTTTTCAAATTAGTATTCAGCAAGGGTAGTTTTGCAAGATGTCAAACTGCTGCTAATTCAGGATTTTTAAAAAATATGTCTTCTAAATAAAGTCTTAATTAACAGTGCATATTTTAGACAATATATTCCAGCTCTTATAGTGCAATCTATATAAGACTAGACAATAGATCAATATACTACATCCTTAAGGGTAAATCAGTTGGTGGTGAGTAAAAGAAATCCATTCACCCAGTAAACATTCCATCAGTAAGGATGACAGGAATTGTCACTAAAACAGATAATATGACACAGAGGACTCAAACATGGACTTTTGGGGGTTTTGTCTGTTGTTGATATTGGATTTAAGTCTTGGTCCTGATACAAATAGTACAAAAATATTGTTATGTGAGATTTACGTGCACACCAAAAGGTATATATAGTTCCATGCTTTCCCTGCTAATACCTACACACTTGAATAAAGAGAAAAGTTTTTTTCTTTGAACACAAATCCACTTTACATCATGTCTTTCATGCCACAAAAGTTTAATTTACAAGTGAAAAGCCACCAAGTAGCTATTGAGTGGTCAAATAAAAATAGCATACCATGTAAGTACAAAAATTACAGTCACAGTGCACGATCAGTGCTTAGTTAAGATGGAAAAGGCACTACATTTGTGGGTAGGCGACATGAACAGAGAGTGTGTTCCTGCTGACAGCAACATGTTACACCAGAAAGCACAGAGCCTATTCAAAGACTTCATTTAGCAAGGGGGTGGGGGTGGGGGGCTCTGAAATAAGTGACACCAAGCCATTTACTGAATGTGAGGGATGGTTCCACAAATCCAGGAATAGGTTTGGACTAAAAAAATATAAAAATTCCTGGAGAGAGAGACAGAGAAACCACATTCACAAAAACTTATATGACAGTATATTGTTATAAATGGTCTATTTTATTATTAGTTATTGTTATTAATCTTTCACTATACCTCATTTAAAAATTATATTTTATCATAGGTATTACATATATGAAAAAAAACATAGTATTTATAGGGTTCAGTACTATTGGTGGTTTCAGACATCTGCTGGGTATCTTGGAATGTGTCAACCACAGGTAAGGGGGAATGACTGGTTTAATCACAAACCCCCTACCTCCCATGTCACCAGAAATAGAAGTATAAGACGTCCTTGGATTGCAGAGGATTTATAAGTAGACCTGGATCGAAAATCCTTCCTTCCCACTCCATTTCTCTTTCACTGTTTTCAAGATTCTAGAGTTTCAAGATTCTGAAGATTTCAGGCAATAGAAATACAAATTAGTTAACTACTCAAGGGACCAAAAATGTCCTTGGTCTCACTCAGCTGGGATTGAATCGTGCCTGTTGATAAAGACCTCTGCTAATGTGACAGCTTGTGCTTGCATGGAATGTATTCTCTCCTTGGAGTGGTGTTCAACTTCTCCTCAGTCCCTTTGTCATAGAAGATCCTCTTAAAAACCCCAATGGAAATCTGTCATTCAAACACTTTCTTGTATTTAAAAGAAATACATGGTGTCCAAGGCATTCGCTAACTTCCAAAATGCTTCTGGTGGGAACACAGAATATGAAGAGTCACATTAGCTCAGGGATATCTGACATTTTGGCTTCTCTGGGCCACATTAGAAAAATTGTCTTGAACCACATATAAAATATACTAATGCTAACAATAGCTGACGAGCTAAAAAAAAAAAAAAAAAAAGGCACAAAAAAGCTTGCCATGTTTTTAAAAAGTTTACAAATTTGGCTGGGCTGTGTTCAGAGTCATCGTGGGCTGCATGCAGTTCAAAAGCCATAGGTTGAACAAGTTTGCTCTATCTTATGTCCAAGAATTTTAGAAAACTGGAAAAATTGACATGGTGTTCATTATTCTTCCTAGTCAACTTATACCATGGTCCCTTCAAACCATTCTGACTAGGAATATTCCAGTGAACATTTAGAAGTCTTTACGTCCACAGCAAAACCCAGCTTAATATTTAACTCACTCTCAAGCTCTAGGGTATCCATGTCAAGATCTTTCAAAAATTTCCCCACCATGTACTATTCCATTCTGCTGGTGAAACAATGGCAAGCTTGCAGATTCTAAGCTCAGCAATCATTCAGGGATGGAGGTGTCAGTCTTTCCTTATTGTAGACACAATCAACCCACAGTAATAATTTATTGATGAAGATCCTTTCCCACTTGTTGAGCACCCTCCTTGTTCTCTCACATGAGACAAGGAAGTAATATTTCACAATGAGCTCTCTAAAATCTGGAAGTCAAATTAAATATGCCTTCTGTTTCCTTCGAAGTATTTTCCTTTGGTTAACTGGAGATGCAGAGTGAAGGTAGAAGATGGATAATAAGTTCTGCCACTTCCAAGTAAAGCCTATTTTAATGACTTATCAGCATTTCTTTTCAGAACGTGATGCTTCTCATCTCTTTTGCTCTTTTCAGGACTTTAGTTGTACTTTGTGACAACATGTAAGGTCCCTCTCAAACTCTGCTACATAACTTTTGTTTGTGTATGAATTTTCTTTTATTTTTAAAATCTAAATATTATAGACATAAACTTGTATGCAAAGTTCAAATAAGAATTTTGCAAAAGGTAAAAATATTTGCTTTTCAAAGACAGTTATATATAATAGCATATAGGGTAATTTCTGTCATTGATTACTATTCATATGATGTCAATCAATGATATAGAAGCATCATGTGATTGTTTTCACTGTACTGTTTGTAGTAATTGTTAAGAATTTTACTGTGTAGAGTTTGTTGAGAATCTTCTTTTTTTTAATTGTTAAATTTATTGGGGTGACATTGATTGATAATAATTACATTGTTTCTAGGTGTACAATTCTACATCACATCATTGATACATCGCATTATGTGCTCACCACCCAGAATCAGCTCTTTTTCCATCACCATATATCCAGTGCCCCCTCCCTACTCCCCCCAGCTCTTCCACCCACCTTCCCTCTTACCCTCAGGTAACCACTAAACTATTGACTGTGTCCATGAGTTTTTGTTTCTTTGTTACTTACAGTTTTATATTCCACCTATAAGTGAGGTCTTAAAAAACATAGAAACTCTAATAGGCATAGTATTTTTCATATGCAAGGTCCATGGAATTACCTCTTAAAATTATTTGAATCATGGGAATCCAGTAGAAAACTATGGCCAGAAACTGCCCAAATCAAAATTAAAATGCTTACCACAATATGTAATTTCAGAGCACTAAATATTAGTAATAGGCCAAGTCTGTATCCTTTCTTAGCTTATAGTTTCAGGTCTGAGTATCATGTGGAAGTTAAATAACTCTTCAAAGAATGTTACTTGATGGATCACATTAGTTTTGTCATTTCTGAACTACTGTAATAAAGAATTTTAATGGGGGTGCTCTTTGAAAAAATGGAGAAACAAAATATATAGCAATTCACATCTCTGTGGAAACTTGGAGATGGAATCTTAATCCTCCTTATATATTCTACATTTACAAGAATAAATTCCTCATTATTCAGGAAAAAAATAAATATGTGGAATTAGAATTTTGAATTGTAAAAGCTTTCTGAGCTTTTAAATGTACTTTGGAGCCATCATATTTATGAGACTTTTCAGAAAATAGCAAACATTAATATGTTAGTTCCTCGTTGATATGTTATCGTTTTATTAAAGAAATGTTATACATTTGGGTCCTACAGAGAAAGAATTCAGTTAGAAAAATTTATAGAAGATTATGATGTCAATCCAGAAATCATACTATATGTGAAAGCATTTATCTGAACTGACACAGGGGCTTTATTAGGGATGAAATCAAACAAGTAGAGTATACACCTAAATCCAGAGGAAATGGTCTGTAGGTTATGTTAACTTGTTAAGTTGCTCATATCAGGAATGTAATACCCATGACTAGATGCTTCATTAAAGCCAACACAGTACTTATCTCTCTAGTAAGACCAGGAAAGAAGGAAAAGGGGGGTCAGGTAGGAAATTGCATTTATTAAACATATTTTAATGTTAGCTTCTGCATTTGATGCTTTTCTATACATACAACAAAACTAATTGAGTGGCCCTGTTATAATTAAGAGGTCCCTGATTAAAAATCATACAATAAACAAATATATCAAACTCTATTAAAATTGAGATAAAATGGTAGTTAAGAAATTGGAAAAAGATACAACACTATAGAATCAAAATTAAGGGGTAGTGGATAGCTATAAATGAGTGTTTGTAAAAACTTTTAGAAGCAATGCAAATAAATTAGCTGTACGTAATAACAGAGTGGTTAAAACCGGTGTGTGTGCGATGGGTGAAAAATGTAGGACACAAGCTAATTTGTGCCACAGAGTAATTGGTGAGAAACTGTCTAAAGTTCAATACTCAAGAACTAGTAGTCAGGGGAAGCCGGGATGGCTCAGTGGACTAATTGCTCACTTTGCAGCCCCGGGAATTGAGGATTGAATCCTGGCCCCAGCCCGTGTGGACCCATATGCTGAACTGGGGAGTACCTCCAGTTTAGTTCTCACTGAAGTGAGACCCCAGCCCAGTTCCTGCCCTGTGCAGCCCCACTCCCACCTGTGGAGTGAAACTATGTGGAAAAACCAATAATGTACAACTATGGAGACTGTTTGGGGCCCTCCTCCTTATCTCTGTCTCTGTCTCTGAACCTCTCTCCCTCTCTGTCAAAACAATAAAAATAAATCTTTAAAAAGAACTAGTAGTCACAAACATAAGAGAGTTGAAAGCTAT
>PVKE010018085.1:0-29972 GCA_004027555.1 Craseonycteris thonglongyai
CCCTGAAACAAAGCATCAAAGTGCACAATGAAAGTCAGTCAATTCTTCACGACCAAAAAATTTCCAGCAGTCCAAATCAACAGTCAAAATGATGTCGCTAACCATTTCTGATAGCAGAGGGATTGTTCATGATGAATATGTACCAACTGAACACTTAACAAAGTTGACTATTTGGAAGTGCTGAAAAGGTTGCATGAAAAATTTGGTCAAAGACACCCTGAGCTTTTTGCCCACAACTCAGGGCTCTTGCATCATGACAAGGCACCAGCTCACATAGCACTGTCTGTGAGGAAGTTTTTAGCCAGTCAACAAATCATTGGATTGGAACACCCTCCCTACTCACCTGATCTGGCCCCCAGTGACTTTTTCCTTTACCTGAAGATAAAGGAGATAATTGAAAAGAAGACATTTGGATGACATTCAGGACATCAAGGGTAACAGGACAATGCCTCTAATGGCCATTCCAGAAAGAGTTCCAAAATTGCTTTGAGGGTGGACTAGGCACTGGCATCAATGCCTAGCTTTCCAAGGGGAGGACTTCAAGTGATTGGACTTCAAGGACTTGTAGTGATTGATATTCAGTAATGACATATGTAGCACTTTTTCTAGGATGAGCTTGCAAGCTTATTTGTTAGACCTTAGATATTGGTATAACTTCTAAAAATATAAAGCAAATCAGTATTATGTAGCATTATCTATCACAGGCTCTTTACCTGGCTGAAACTCTGAGTCCCTCTAATGAAGTAACCTTCCTAAAAGAACAAAGTAGCCATTCGTCTCAACATTTCTTCATGCTCAAAGCACAAAGATGATTTCCAGTTTTGCCATTCACATTAGAAATTTTCAATCAAAATATAACATTTATGCTTTCTCTTTTAGTTCTGTAGTGATGAAGATAAGGTCAAGACTGTTCTTGGTCTTGGCAATGACTAAATGACAGCAAATATTCTATCAGTTTAAATAATCCAGATATTATTTTAAAAGTAAAAAATATTGGATGTCAGTGTTTCCCTAGATGGGAGATAGCAGACAGGATTGCAATGTAGGAGGGTGATTCGGTGATGCACGGGCATCAATGAACATCGGTCATGAGCTGACAATATTAAGTCATGGGGTTAAAACCAAGCAGTAGGAAGCCAGGATGGCTCAGTGAGTTAAACACTCACTTTGCAGCCCTGGGGTCTGAGGATCAAGTTCTGGCCTTGGCCTGTGCTGAGTGAGTCATATACAGAACTAGGGTGTGCCCCCAGTTTAGTTCTTGCTTGGACCCATGCAGGAAGCCCTGGACCTAGTTCCTGTCATAAGCAGCCCCGGGCTCACCTGTGGTGTGAAATTGTATCAAAAACAAGTGACATGCAAGTATGGAGACTGCTCTAGGCCCTCCTACTTCTCTCTGTCTTCTCTCTGTCCTCTCTCTGTCAAAAAAAAAACAACAACACAATAAAAATAAATCTTAAAACACACACACACACACACACACACACACAAGTCATATGAACCAGGTAGGGGTAAAAGACCTTAAAAAAGAAAATGAGATGGGATAAACATTAGACTTAGTAGCAGTGAAGGGAGGTTAGATATAAAAATAAAGATATAACTTGTGGCTAAAAGACAGTTTCAAAGTCAAAGATGCTAGAGTGGCTATATCTAAAAAAATAAGTTATTTGTCAAAGCAAGAAGGAAGATTCTTCATGTGACTTGAACAAAAAATATTTTTAAGTTTTCTTTATTTTTATCATTTTTTCCTAAGAACCTACACTATAATAATGTACAACTTCTATGTTTAGAAACAAAAAATTTACAAAACCACGTTTTATCTTTATCCTTCAAGATAACTTGTTTAATATTTACTTTGTGTTTGATTTCTTGGTTCCTCACCACCCATGGACCAAAAACACTTATTTAAAAATCTATATTCTAGTTTTTCCATTTGAAGTGGTGGAAAAGCTTCAAAATGATAAATCCTATTGAAGGGAACTATAAACAACATTTGATTCATATATACTGAAACTTGTTATAAGAAACGAATGATTTAGATAGAACACATTTAGCAATGTCTAGCACTGAACATTTATTATGGGAAAATCACAGCAGATGAGGCCATGGTAGATAGTAAACCATCAATCAGTTGTGACCCCACAACAAATTGTACCTCATCAACTGTTTTAATATATCCTGAAGCTTCTAAATAGACATCACTGGACCATTTGTTAAGCCCAAGCTACTTTTTCACTGACAAAGCGTAAGACATTTGGTATTTTCATTTATATGTAATATCAAAATGAATCGATGCGATCTAGTCATCCAAAATAGAATTTCTATGAGGATGGGCCATTGAAATTCAGGCCTTGGTTTCTTTACAGAAATTATTCTTAAGGACAATCTTTTATTATATATATATTTTACAAATGTTGTAAGAATGAGGATTGTATTCAGATTCTGAAACTCTACGAGAGTCAGCATTATTACATTGTTTTAAATATGTTTTTATTTAATCATTATGGAAGAAAAGTGTCATTTCTATTTACATCTCTGTTATAGAATTAAGTATTAAGACATTCCTAAATGACAGTGCAAGAAGAGCATATAAAATAGTATAGTTGAATGCTTATACACTCATGCAAGCATGATAACTATACTATCAAAAAAATGTTTCTTCGTGCTATAAAATATACGTCTTGTGAAAAGGTGATAATCAAGCCCAGCCTTCTGGTGTTATAGAATTCCTTTTATTTCTTCTGTCACATTGATTATTCCTATGTCACAATGATGAGTTATGAACTGTGTCTCTGCAATTAATTGGGTTTATTTCTCTGTCCTACAAATATGCATAATTCTATTTTACTCTCTTTTCCTTAGACAGTAAGATGTTTCAAGGTATAGACAACCTAACTCATTTTGTCCTCCACAGTGCCCCTCTCGGTGAACATATAATTCCTATATTTGTTCTATTGCTTTCATAATAATCTTTCAAATATGAGTTTAAAAAACCCTACAAGGTATAAGAACATATAGCTACTAATATTAATTTAAATGTATTATCATTTTACATTCTAGTATTCAGGTAAATGCTATGAATATATATTATATATTTTGAATGATAAACTGAATTCCTCAAAGCCAGATTCTCTTCCTAGTTAGACCTCTGAAAATACTCCAGGCTAGTCACAAGGAAGTCTAAGTGACAAGATGTCTTAAAGAAAATCACCACCACTCCTGCAAAAGCAAATCAAAGGAAATTTGAAGAGGATTTGGAAAGAAAGGCTCCAGAGTGGAGTTTTTTTCTCCCCAATTAGGACTGTTTAACCTGATGGGAAAAAAATTAACTGGATTAAAAGTTTATATTGGGGATGCTGGAATGGCTCAGTGTGTTGAGTGTTTGTCTTGTAGACCCGGGGTACAAGGGTCATATCCAGACCCCTGACCATGCAGACCCATATGCTGAACTGGGGTGTACCCCCAGTTCAGTTCTTGCTAGAGCAAGCTTCCTATGTGGGTGGCCCCCCGCCTGGTTCCTACCCTTTGCAGCTCCATGCACATCTGTGGAGTGAAACTATATCTAAAACTGATAACGTTCAACTATGGAGACTGCTCTGGGCCCTCCCCCTTCTCTCTGTCTCTCTCTGTCAAAAGCAAGAAAATTAAAATCTTGAAAAGTTTCTATAAATTATTAGACAACAGTCTACCCTGAACCTCATTTCTTGTTAGTCCTCACTGAGTCTGCCAAACCACAAAGCACAACCGTCCCCTGACTCAGATCTCTTCCTGTAGCAGGTCACAGAGGCATTAGGGAGGTCAAGAGGAATACCTAATGGTGACTTACTCCGTTTGGTAGGCGGACAGCGTCTTTGCTGTTTGCTAGATGAGATGCTGAGTCCCTAGCCTGGCTTCCTTTGCTATGGTCTCCTCTGGGCCTGTTGTATCACACTGTGGGGCTTGTGAGCAGGGGAAACACAGCTATCCCACACATGCTACTGCGGTTTACCATGCTGGTCCACCAGGGTGCAGTTTAATAACTGGCTTGCTCTCTCTGATCCACTGAGTCCCTTTTTCTGTTCTTGGGCTCTGTGAAATTCTGGCAACCGGTCTACATCTGCTTGCTTAATTAATTATCTCTTACAGAGTTTTGCTACTTATTACCATTCTTGTTGAGGGTGGGAATTTTCTGTGACAATTAATGGCACGTTTTATTTTTAAAAAAGATATACCTTATTGTAGAAAAATAACAAACCAGTTTAAAGAAAATTTCTCAAGAGAGAATTTTGGAAAATATATAATGCTCAATTGTTAGCAAATTTTCCAATGATTACAATGGATATTTCTAGGAATATTTTTAAATGATTTAACAATATATTCAGCAAGATGCTACTTAATTTTTATTTTACAAAACCATACAATCTGAGAGTTGGATGGGAACAAAGAGATAGTCTCTTTTAGAAGATGGCCCTGCATGTTCCTCTAACACCTCTAGTGACAATATATATCAATGTGCTCAAGACAGACATAATTTTCATATGATTCTAGTCCATTTGGGCATTACTTTTTGCAATAATCTAAAATCTGCACTTTTTTTTTAAGATTTTTTTTTGTATTTTTTTTTTAAAGATTTATTTTATTAATATTTCACGGAGAGAAACAGAGAAAGAGAGAGACAGAGAGAAGGGGGAGGGCCCAGAGCAGTTTCCATAGTTGACAGCATTAGTTTTCCATATAGTTTCATTCCACAGGTGGGCACAGGGCTACACAGGGCAGGAACTGGGCCGGGAGCCTCCCTCTTGGGAGACATGCCTCCAACTCTGGTGAAAACCAAACTGGGGGCACACCTCAGTTCGGGGCTGGGGCCAGGATTCGATCCTTGGACCCCAGGGCTGCAAGACAAGCACTCAACCCGCTGAGCTATCCTGGCATCCCCTACAATCTGCACTTCTTAAGGCATACAATAGTTCAGCTAAGGATTATTTTTCTCTATTTTTTTCTTCCTTTCTTTTGGAACACACGTGTATTTACACATCTAGGCTAACTTTGCTCTTTCTCTTTGAAGCATCAGACTACCTTTTTCTTTTTTTTTTCTTTTTTTTAATTTTCTTTTTAAACATTTATTTATTTATTTTTGACAGAGAGGAGAGAGAGAGAGAGAGAGAGAGAGAGAGAGAGAGAGAGAGAGAGAGAGAGAGATACAGAGACAGAGAGAGAACTGAATTGGGGGAGCTCCCAGTTTAGCACATTGTTCCGCATGGGCCGGGGCCAGGATTCGATCCTCAGTCCCCAGGGCTGCAAAGTGAGCGCTTAACCCACTGAGCCATCCCGGCTTCCCCCAGACTACCTTTTTTTATCTTTTCATGTTGCTCTTTTAAAAAAAAGTTCTCTTATTAGCCATTTTCCAGGCTAATCAGTCTACATGCTTTTTTTTCTTTTTAACATTCTTCATAAGAAAAGTGCTCCAAACTTCTCTACACCCTTTCACCATTGTCTATATAGCCTTTATTCTACTGTTTCAAAAAACGTGACCTCCACCTCCTCTCTGCCTTCTGGCTAAGTTCAAGTGCAAAAAGCATAATATCCAGATGGTTTCCTTCCTAAAATCTGCATATTATGTGCATATAGCCAAAATGTGAATTTATCTTTTAGTTAAGATTCATAGCACATTACCTGCTTAATTAAGGTAGTTTTCACATACAATGCTGCTAATAATGTTTGAGACATTTAAAATTAATGTAGAGTGCTTATACTTTTGCAGGCTAGATTTTTTTCATGTTGGGCTCTGCCCATCATCATCTACTTAGAATATACCAAAGATTCTTATTAAATATTGGTTAGCAGAATAAAAAAATGTTTTTCAATGAATTTCTGCCTTTTATGATATTGAACTATGATATGGCTGACCCTTGTTCTTAAATTTTAAAGCATTATTTTTCTTTAGTAAAAATAAATATATATATATATTTATTTATATTAAACATATATATGTAAATATATATATTTATATATATATATAAATATATATATGCCTCTAATACCAAATTGAAAGAAAATTCATAAAGTGTAAGCTATGCATTTCTAATGAACAAATATACATATAATTCAAGAACATTACTAATCAAATAAATTTTAATTAAAATTATGAAATACTATATTTCTGTATAAAATTGAAAAAAATTTGATAATTTACTATATTATTAAAAGTCCATTCCATCAAGCATTTAAGTGTAGTTTGGTTTAGTGTGTAGGCTAATATGCCTTTATGCAATGCTCTTTGGCATTATGAGTCACGAGCCTTAAAATCATCATACCTTTTGAAATAGTAATCCTGGCTTCTAGAAACTCTGCTAAGGGAATGAACAGATTTATGGTCAAAGACATATATAGCAGAATAATAGTGTAAAGTTGGACATAATCTAAATTTAAGTAAAAAAAAATAAGATACAAAATTATGTAAGATAATTCTGCATATATATTCTGCATTAAATATATATATATGAGGGCTGTCTGGAAAGTATCCAGCCATGTAATATGAAAAATAGAGGCATTTACTCACATGGTTGGATTTTTTTCCAGAGCCCTAGTACGTTTATTATCTAATATAATGTGCATGCTTACTAGTATGTGCATGTATGTGCATATATGTACTTTCTATGTTTCTTGGTGTTTGTGTGTATGTGTGTGTGTGTATAATTTTTCCTGGCACTCATATCTATGTATGCATATATGAAGACTGTCCAGAAAGTATCCTTTCATGTAATATGAAACATAGAGGCATCCATGGCTGGATTGTATATGAACAACCTACACACACACACACACACACACACACACACACACACACACACACAGTGCCAATAAAATGTATACATATTTTATGAAAGGAAAGGACTGTATGAAAATTGTAATATTCAATATATACTTACAAAAGATGAATAAAAGTCACACTAGACTTCTGCAATTATAAGAAGCACTTAAATGGTTATCATCAGCATTCATATATATAATATATATGCACTATATATATATGTACATATATGTATGTATATATGTGTGTGTGTATATGTATATATATGTGTATATATATGTATATGTGCATATGAATACAAAAATACAGGGCAGGATAAAATTGATTATTTTTATGGGGTAGAATTAAAGTAACTGTTCTTATGGAGAGGGGTTACAGTAATTTTTAGAGGTTCTCTTGAAAGTATTTCTTCTTTTCCTAGTGTTTCTACACTGACCATGTGTTATTGTTTAAATAACAAATAAATTGATCTGAGCCTTTAAGCTCACCTAGGATCTAATCTCTGCTAATATACTATAATAATTACTAATACTTGTAAATAATTCCTACTTGCCAAGACCAAGAGTTTCTAGAAAATGCTGAATAAAATATTCAGTGTCACCAAAAATCCAGCACCGAGTATTTTTTCATGTTTTCCAAGATACTTTCTTCTTAGTTACTTAGCTTTTCGGAAATTATCTTTAAAGACATAGGGTTCATTGTTCATTTCTCAAGTATTTAGAAACATCTTTTCTATAACACTCTCAAATCTGAATAATTGAATCCTGAATAGTACTTCGATCATAATTTAAATGCACACAGCACATATTCCTACTGGTATTCAAGCTAACGCCATTCCTTTTTTATCAAGGAATAATTATGCTTCCTTCCCAACACCTTTACAAATGTTTTAATATTAAATAAACTCTCAGAAACTTAATTACTAATAATATAAAAACAAATAATTTCTTGTTTTTTATAATAATGTATTTATACTTTAAGTGGCATTCATGGAAAAGCAGGTAAGAAATGTATTCAACATCAACTGCTTTGGCCAAGAGAGTAACTAAAATGCAGACAAAGATATACATGAGGGTTGTCCGGAAAGTATCCAGCCATGTAATCACTCTCTTTATATTGACAATGGCTGGGTTTATTTCTGGACAGCCCTTGTATTATCCAGGCTACAACCAAGCTCCATTTACTATAATGCTACAGTCTGATATCTGACACTCCACATATTTGGATGGATCTTGAGATTATCAGGCTAAACAAAATAAATCAGACAGAATACATCAGGAATCACATAACTTCACTCACACATGAGCTATAAAGCTGAAAACAACAAAGAAACAAGGCAAACATTTAAAGATACAAAAGCTCATGGACACAAACAATAGTTTAATGGTTACCAGAGGTTAAGGGTGGTGGTAGGGGGTGGGTGGTGGGGAGAGAATTGGGTGTGGTGGAGTAGGGAGGGGATTCAAATACATAGTGATGGAAGGAGAACTGATTCTGAGTAGTGAGCATACAATATAACACATAGATGATGTATTATAGAATTGTATACTTGAAACCAATATAACTTTACTAAACAATGCCACTCCAACAAATTTGATATTAAAATAAAATACATTACTTTTCAATTCAACCTAAGGGAAAGAATAACATAACCAGACCTCCTCCTCAACATATTCATGATTTCATTAATTATTTCCATATCTATAAATGCATGTCCAAAAACCAGTAAATTTAGTCTACACTTCAATATGACTGTGAACTTCTGATAACTGTCCCCTTTTTTTGCTTTAGTATTGTTAATAGTTGATAATCATAATGAAGCCCCTGAGCCACTGTGATATCCTAAATATAAAAATATGAGTTTGCAGTGTAGTATTAAATAAAATGCTGCATTTAAGAGTATTTGAGGTTACTTCATAGGCTTTCATATCGAGAGTGACTGATCCGCTTATAATATTTCTATTAACATTAAAATTTCATTTATCAGAAAACCACTTTCTCAAACCATTGCAGATAACAGAAAACTTGCATTTGTGAGTGTTCTTTTTCTCCTCTTCAAATACATGGAGAAAAACACTTACATTTGCAAGTTTTTCTCCCATTTGGGGGAAAGAAGATCTAATGTGAAATCAAACAAAGTTTATTTTGTCAATTAAACACTCCCATTTTTATGTACTTCTTTAAAATGTGCACATTCACCTGGACATTTGGGCATGATTTTAAACTGGCAAACTCTATGTAAATTACCTAAGCATCTCAAATTACCAACCCATAGCAAGCGTGCTGTTGGGCAATTTAAATGATGAAAGCAATTGTCAACTGTTAAATAAAAAAGTCCCTGTCTATTCTCTTGCACGGTCACTTTTCTGATCATTTCCATTTACAGGGATGGTTAAAAAGTATCCTAACTTAATAATTGTACAATTTGTAAATAATGCATTGTATTGTCTATTCAAGGTACATATAAGCAACTCCATTAACTGAGTTCTGAGTGGAAAATGGCATAGACCTTCAGTTCAAGAACTGCGTCCTGTGTTACATCTCAATAGCACTTCATTCATCCCTTGTGGTTTCTAAGGCTAAAGAAGTGACCTTTTTTCTTTCTTTGTGTTTAACTCTTGATACCTCAAGATATTCACTTTTGTAGTTCCTATGTTTTCTTTTTTTCAATTTCTCTCTTTAAATTGGGTTCTGATGGGATGGAAAAACATAAGATATTGACATTGAATATTTAGTATGATATGAGGTTCAGCACTATACCAACTGTATCAGTTGTGATAATGACATAAATTTATTGATGCTACATTGCAATCTTCAGTAGAATTTTCTCCATGATTATGTATTCTTCAGACTAATAGTGACTCTTCAGTAAAAAAAGTTTCTTGTCTCTTAAAACTTTTATTGAGAACAGATCAAAATATACACAATTAAGTGCTATTTTGTGTGCATTTAATATTGAGTGAAAAGCTGTTTGATACCCATTTTAGATTCATTGGCAACAAGACAGACAAGAGCGCATGTGCTAGGATGCATGAAGAAGATATATTTGAAAAATTAAAAGTTTAAAATTAATTTGAACTTAGAATGTAACACGCCACGTGGAAATCTAAAAATCAATTTCCACATGAAACAGCTTGAAACTTTTTCTTGCCATTTGGTTTTGGGCCTGGATCATTCAATCCAATGTGCCCTTGTGAATGCTCCAATTTCATATATACTATTCAGGAATGATAATCTACATGCCATTTAAGCATATCTTTTTGGATTTCCTAAAAAATATAGTATTTTTTTACATTATCAATATTCCCTAAATGCCCTCTTAACACACTTTTATTTATTTAAAACAAGGACTGATTTTAGTATTTTATTTATGGGCATATTGAATAGTAACTGAATTTTATTTAGCTAAAAATTGTGTGTGTGTGGGTGGGGGGGGGAGAGAGAGAGAGAGAGAGAGAGAGAGAGAGAGAGATCTAACATTTTTACATCTTTAATGGGCCTAAAATACAGATTGACAAATTCAAATGAGGAGGGAGAAAACAGATTTGCTATTTGAGTTTAAAGAGAAAAAAATAAGACCTAGTATAGAGATGATGTGACTAAATAAGATTATTCATGAAAGCATTTACACAATGCTGGCATGAAAGAAATACTCCGTAAATGCTAGTAATTCACTGTTAATTGTGTGTGTGTGTGTGTGTGTGTGTACTGATAATAAATAAAATATATGTGCACATTTAAATATTTTCTGGAGGAAATATTTATTGAAAACCACAGTTAATTACTCTATATACACAATTTTATTTGTTTCATGCAAAATAATACTGTGAGAATGCTGAGAATTACAGAAGTCAACTCCCTTTAGAGACATGACCAGAAATTTCATTTTTCTGTTATTCCATCACAAAACTCTCAAGTAAGTCTAGGAATCATGAGCTACCCCACACTATAAATTTGTTTTAATTGTCTTTCAATGTATCTTCAAGATATTAAAGCCAAAATTTTTCTAACCAAAATTACTTAAGCTATAACAGGATATAATAAGAATGCATCTCAGTACATTTATTAATCTTTTAGTTCTTAATAATACAGTCAGATCTAATTGAAAGTATATGATAGTTACAAGTAAAACTTACTTCCAGCTGCTTATCATGTTTTTAAATCAATTATTACAAGTTAAAAATTTTGCTTTGAATATGCTACCACTCTGAAATTATTACACATACTTAACTAGTATATCCATCCCCTTGCCTAAATTCTTCAAACAAATTAACAAAACCATGCTTTTATTTATATGTAAAGTTACAAGGCATTTAAAATTATAAAAGTAAATCACCCAATAATTTAATTATAATATGAAGAACTCTGATAAGCTACATAACCACATAATTTACACTCACATAGCCTAATGCAACAATTATAAAAATGGACTTTAAATATAGGATATATTCACACATCTATACTAAGATATGTGTGTATATAAGTATAATATATATGTGCACACAGAGACTAATTGATTACAGTGGTAGTATAAAACCACTTGATAATTTTGATACAAAGCATTTTGAACTGTCAAACAAACCACCTAAGGAGAAACTTTACATAGCACATTATATAAAGCAAAGAGTATTCAGTGAAAAATTTTCAAAAACAGTGACATTATACATTAAACTCTTCTCAGTGAGAGAATACCAACATCAAAACTTGAACTTTTAACTAGTGCATGAAGTTGTGTTACTGCTTTTGTCTTTAAGGTATCAAAATGTACATCATGCAAATGTAGTGAGGCAGGAATTCTTCAGCATTATGGGGACCGACAAAATGTAAACATCGTGAACTGTTCCCTAAATATTGCAGTCATCATAGGACGCGTCTTACCAAGTCCTACAATGGCCTCTTATTTCCAATTCTCTCAATTCTCACTCACTCTGCCCGATTCTCAAAGCTATATTTAACTGATTCTGTTATTTCTCACTAATTCTCAACATAGCACCCATCAAAATCATGTTGGTTATTTGACTGTTCCCAAAGTGTATCACACAGCTTGCCTGGGTTAGGTGAGGGACAAATGAGGATGATAAAAGTTACTGTACCTTTCAGATGGCATTAAGTATTAAGTTACAGAATTTAAATAAATTAACACAGAGCCTAGCACAAAGTGGTACTTAACAGAAGGGAAGGGAAGGGAAGGGACCCATTCAGTTATATATAGTATATAGTTCTATATCTCCCATTATTGTAGTTATTATCATTTGAAATACTTTTTCTTTTTTATTCACCTATTCAAAGCCATAAAAACTACAGACACATAATTTACCATTCACATATTGTACTATAATTTTTCCAAATGTATCTTTCTGCTTCCCTGATATTTTGAATTATGTTTCTCTTCAGAGCATTCAATAAATATTTATTTGAATGAACAAGTGTATATATTTTAGCATTCCTGCTATCCTTAGAAGCAGAGTATGGGGGTAGGGAGATGAACATAAAAATGTTTTGCTAATAGTACAATACATGTTGTTGCACTTTGAATGTGCAAATTACCATCATAACATTTGAAAAGGCCTTGAGTGAAAACGTATGATGAGCAAAGTTCTCAATGTAATGGTGCATCAAGTTTAACACATCACATTTGGTAATCAACAACCCCAGCCCCAAACCCTTCGTTTCTCTCTGTACTGGTCCATGTAGTCCCTAAACAGGAGTGGGACATTCTGGGAGATAAATGAAAAGCTGTGTTAGTCAGAATCCATTCTCAAGCCCCTATGGATACTCGGAGGCACTTCAGTTATGTTTCGAATTGCCCTAAAGAACATTCTTCATTAGCTGCCAACTACTACATTAGAGATGTCGTGATGTACTCCTGTCTCCAGAACATAATCTTGGACTTTACCCAGCTTGATAAGTACTTGTGTGATGACAGACCTGACATTGATATGACAAGGATTCTACCCAGCATATGTAGGGTCTAACCGAACAGCCTATCTGGTGAACTCTTGATATTAATAAGTTGACAGAAGGAATGAATTTCTATGCTTATGCTGGCAACATACCAAGACCTATAAATTGGTGTGCTGAATTAACTCATTAAACCCTTATCTTTTCTTAAGTAACAATACAATGTAAATATTTTTCTCTGTGTAAGAATACAGATTTTGCAATTCAGCATTTTGTGTGGAGATGAAATTTGAAAAGAAGCAATTTAAATAGAGACTATTGGCAATCATATACAAAGTTGTTATTGTTGTGTATGCATACTATTAATTGAAATACATCTTTCTAATTTTTAATAAAAACCTCTATCACAAAATGAAAGCTAAAGCACACAGGTGGGATTAATTTGATGTATAAGAGTGGTGTGTTTTCTTGTGTTTGTTCATTTTTTAGCAGCAAATTGAACTAGATTTCAAATTGAATCCAATAAATATGAATCACATCCTATCTAGAAATTAATGGGTTCACAACTACGTTTTTACTATTTTCACGTACAGCTACTTTTTCCTTTTAATCCTGGGATATAGACTGCTTCTTAGACCATATTGCACGCCTCTCCACAAAACAAATGTCCTCAAGTAGAACATTTCAAATTTACATTTCCAGGGGAACTGTCATAGCTATTCGTAACTAAAGATGATGCTTCAAGATATTACAAAAACAGAAACAGGAATGACATTTCTACTTTGAAAGACAGTTGTTTTTTTCATTTAAAAAGGGGGTGGGGTGGGGGGACCAATGGAAAAAGTAAAACAAACATAAATTTCAGTATAATCATCCAGAAGCTAATAAGTGCTGTGCCAACAAATTGAATGCTAGAGTTTGCTTAGTTTTACCTTAAATGGTGGTTTTGATATGATATAAAGAAGAGGATAAATTCAGAATATAATTTGGATGTTTGTACATTTTTCTCCCTGAAATCTGAAATACCACTAAGCCCAAATTCATTTCCCTTCCTCCCCAATCCTTGCCAAAATAGAAGTACTGAAAGTCATAAATTACAATTCCTAGAGGGTAGGAAAAAAAAGCTATATATATATTTATGTCTTTGATAGTCTAAGCTTTTTGAATAGCTACTTAATAAAAGGGTTTTAAAAACCCATTGTCTACTCAATAAATATAAACTTCTTTTGTGAAACTGTATAACATTTTTGGCACCAGTTAAAAACTCTGTATCTTTTATTTGACTTGAACATGATAAGTCAGTAATTGTGATCCTTCAGTTACTTTTCTTAAATTCTTCTCCTGGGCAAAGGTGATCCTAAGGACAACTGTGGCTATATGGCTGAAAAACAACTTTAGATGAAGCCATCTGCCCTGTTAATAGCTCTGGTCTCTGAAAATGTAACAGTCTTCTGATGTAATGTACTTATTTTTTTCCTTTTTGGAGAAATATTATATCTGATTCACAAATAAAGGTCCCCAGTCTTGACTGATCAAGGTCACTATCTGATTCACATAATCTTCAAATGACTTAAACAGACCTTATTACAAAGTCACATCACTTCTTAAATTTCTATTTTGAAAATTAAATTATTTTTCAAGTAACAAAGACTGTGAAGATACCTATATTTTACATTGTTTTAATTTCTTACACCCAAATAAGTTTGAAGGTTGAAAGTTTAAATTTGGAAAAAGAAAATGAAATTACTCTTAGACTAAGGCCTAAGTTTACATTTTAGGATCCCTCCTGAAGCAAAAAATTTATGGCACAGTTATAAACCCTCTGAAAAATGTAACTTACAATACAAGCTTATAATGTCAAGCTACAGAGTCACTCTGAACTAAGGATTTGTGAACCCCAAAACTAATATATCTAAGGGATTTCATTACTGCCAATTTAATTCCTTTTCAAAATTACCTAATCTCATCAAAAATCTTTATTTCCCTTTGAGTTCCCAAACAAAGTTATTTTTATGCTGACCAGATGTACTGTTTTAAATGGGACAGATCACAATGGTACTGTCCCATGTCTAATGATATGTAAGGTCAGCCTACTGACACCTTGAATGTAGCCCAGTGAGACTAGGCTGATCATATGTACTACTGGAAACAGAACCATTGTCCTCTGTCACATTTAAAATGGGGCATCTGGTTAGCCTAGTTACTTTTGTTTTAAATTTAGTTAATGAGTCCTCTCCTTGGGGAGTGGGGGTGGGGTAGGCCAGATAGACTGATAGGAACAAAAACTTGAACTCACAATACCTGGTAAGGATGGTGTGAATTCTGCCTCCTGGGCAAAAGTTTTCCATATTTCTGATAAAAAAGCATGTATTTTATTTCAAAGTTAAATTCAGAGAAGTTCTCACTAATTTTCTAATGTAAAGAACCCTTCAAAACTCTTTTCAGGGGAAGCCGGAATGGCTCAGTGGGTTAAGTGCTCACTTTGCAGCGCCGGGGACCAGCGATCGAATCCCAGCCCTGGCCCGTGTGGAACCATATGCCGAACTGCGAGCTCCCCCAGTTCAGTTCTCTCTCTGTCTCTGTCTCTGTCTCTGTATCTCTCTCTCTCTCTCTATGTCAAAAATAAAAATAAATAAAAATATATTAAAAACAAAAACAAAACAAAAAATACCTCTTTTCAGTTTTTCCTCCATTCGTCACCCAATGAAAAATTCATGTTAGGTAAATATTATGTGAAATCTTGGGGTGTTTCAGTCAAATGGAAACAAACATGTTACATTAATAATAAAAATAAAATTTTGAAGTCAAAAATGAAACAGTTAATTTGAATATAAGACAAAGTGGCTGTGGAAAAGATAAACTCAAGTCATAACTCTAAGATTAAGAAAAGTGTGTTATTCTCAAGAACCACTATTTTCTCATCAAAATGTCATACATACTTCATTGAGTTTATCAAATGACATTTTTCAAATAATACTAGAGAACATTAATGAACTAATTTTACAACAAATCTTCAAATAGTTGTCAAACATACATTTT
Organism: Craseonycteris thonglongyai; assembly: GCA_004027555.1. Classification (NCBI taxonomy): domain Eukaryota; kingdom Metazoa; phylum Chordata; class Mammalia; order Chiroptera; family Craseonycteridae; genus Craseonycteris; species Craseonycteris thonglongyai. The sequence goes on from PVKE010018085.1 coordinate 15,728, forward strand.
GATATCTGTATCTAGAAGTACTCTGATAAACTGTGACCATAAAACAAAACATAATCATTTCAGACTTCACTTTGGAATTTACTTTTCAGTTGTAGGAAAGATAAGGTATTAAATCTATTTATTGAATACAGATAGAGATTATTTAAACAAATGAAAAACAGAAGTGGTAATTATACAAAGTACAAAGAGCACTCTACATTTTGTATGAATATTCATACAGTTCAGTTGCCAAATTCACACTCGTACATTATACATTACTTTTGAGCAACAACATTGCTTTCTCTTTCCCTTACTGCACTGCTTCATATATGAGTCTGCCAGAATTTCCCAAGGTTTATAATACTATAAATACATTCAGATATTTCTATACCTAAAATTGAAATTTAAATAATACAGTAAAAGTATAGTGATAAAAATAATTTCCCAACATTAGAAAGGTAAAATACAGCATATACTTAAAAGTTAAAAAATATGTAATTAACACCTGAAGTAACAAACTATTTTATAACCAAATTGTTTATATACTTTGCTTATTTATCAACATATTGGCTACCTATTCAGTGTAAGACTAAACGTTATCATATATGAATGAAAGACAAAATTTATCTTCAAATAACTAACAAAGTGCTAAACAAATAAAAGCAGATATACATAGCCATAAAGTACTGTAAAGAGTAAAAGATATCTCCTGATCTAAATAAAACTCCCTAGTCAATTGAAAGATAGAATATTGTTAGTTGCGGTTAATTAGGGGACATTTTATTTAAGAGTCAACTGTAGTATATGGTAAAAGGACATTTCAGGTAAAAATAAATCAATCAAAGATGAAATGGTCCATGTGTGTTTCTTCAAATCAGAAAGTTTTATTTTATTTTATTTTATTTTATGTTCTTAAAGCTTTATTTTATTGTTTTTTGAGAGAAGTTGAGAGAGACAGAGAGAGACAGAGGGAAGGGGGGAGGACCCAGAGCAGTCTCCATCATTGTATATCATTAGTTTTTTGACATAGTTTTATTCCACACAGGTGGGTGTGGGGGCCACACTGGATGAAACTGAACTGGAGTCCTCCCTCATGTGAGGTGAAAACCTTCACTGTCATCCTGATGGTAATCAGTTGTGTGCCACAGTCCAACATATGGGTTTGCATGAGCCAGAACCTGAATTTAATCCCTGGACCTTGAGGTTGCAAGGCAAGTGTTCAACTTGCGCTAACCTGACATCCCAAATCAGGAAATTTGAAATTATGTTGGTGTTTGTGAAACTAAATCATTAGTATTCAAATTTTATCGATTACAAATTTATTTCTTACACAGTAACAAGGAATGGGGGATATTGGAATGTATGAAGTATTTCATCAAAAAAACCTTAAAAATTTTATTATTTCATTTGAAACTAGGAAAGCTGTCAGAAGCAATACCCTAAAAATGGCCTTAATGGTAGTACACACCAGCGTATAGGTAAGATTAAAAAAGAAAACTTCTAAGATAAGAACAAAAACAATTCCTCCGCCTCCCCCAAAAAGAAGAAGAAGCAAATTTCCAAGACATTCTAAAATAATTGTCAATGTATTATATGGGACCATGCAATACAACATAGACTCTAAAACAACACTCAAACTCAAATATTCCCACAGCAGTGCTTCAATGAACCATTAATTAAAATAATAGAAAGCCATAATAAATGCTCATGATACTTTATAACCATTCAGAGGGGAAAGACAACTGCCAAAGACATTTTCTTTGTTTAGTAAAGTTATACATGGACAACTAGCTGATGTAATTTATGAAAGAAAGCAAGTCAGACTGTTGTGAAAGAATCTTCTAGAAAATATGTATGCAATGCATACACGTTGACAAAAGGAGGGGGAAGTTGGGGTGGCTTAGTGGCTTAAGTGCTCACTTTGCCGCCCCGGGGACTGAAGATCAAATCCCGGCCCCGGCCCGTGTGGACCCATATGCTGAACTGGGGAGTGCCCCCAGTTCAGTTCTTACCAGGGTGAGACCCCGGCCCCGTTCCTGCCCTGTGCAGCCCCACACCCACCTGTGGAATGAAACTATGTGGAAAAACCAATGATGTGCAACTATGGAGACTGCTCTGGGCCCTCCCCCTTTTCTCTGTCTTTGTATCTCTCTCTCTTTCCATCAAAAACAATAAAAATTAAAAAATCTTGAAAAAAATAAAAAAGAGGCACTAGTTTGATTACATCATGTTCTTTTGCCATAGCTTACGCCTAAGTCATAATTGGCAAGCTTGAAGGAACTCAGCAGACTCTTCCAAGGGATTTCAACAGAGTCCAGGTCAAGTGGAAGAGTGGGTGGGGCACTAATGACAGTCAGGGTTGGCCCCTCCCCTTAGTTTGATCAGCAGTGTCTCTGATTAGTCAATGTTGGTGCTACATTAGCCGTTTAATGTTTTGACTACCTCCTTAGTGCTAACCTTACTTTCATACATTTAAACCTAGTTTTCTATTTGTACTTATTGTTTTCCCATTTTCACATTTATAGCAGCTATAAATATTTAAACTTCACTTAAATTCTAATTTCTAATATCAGAGATTTTAAACATATGCATTTTAAAATCCCCCCTTTATTACAAATAGTGACCATCTGCAACTTAAACTTTTCTGTTAAGTTACGTTCATTGAAAATGAGTCTTGGGGAAGCTGGGATGGTTCATAGGGTTAAGTGTTCGCTTTGCAGCCACGGAGCTCGAGGATAGAATCCTGGCCCATGTGGCCCCATATGCTGAACTGGGGTGTGTCCCCAATTCAGGTCTTGCTAGGTCCTATGCGGGAGGCTCCTGGCCCAGTTCCTGCCCTGTGCAGCCCTTCGCCCATCTGTGGAGTGAAACTATGTGGAAAACAAATGCTGTCAACTATGGAGACTGCTCTGCCCCCTCTCCCCCACCCTTTCTCTCTGTCTCTCTGTCAAAAACCAATAAAAAAAAAAAAGAAAGAAAATGAGCCTTGTTCATCTTTCAGACATTCTTCTCAGGGATAGTGCCTGACTGCAAAATAATTAGGTCCCTTAATCCTAATGACGATCTTTTCAGTAGCGTCCTTAGGATTTCTGGTTAGTTTATCATGAATGCAAACTTACAATCTCTTACACTATGCTCTGAGCTAATCAGATGAGATAACTACCTACCTTCCCTTCAGGAGTTCATTCATATATTGTGATTAAACAGAAAAGTCTGTGCCTGAGGGAAAACTTGCTGGCCTATTAACCTGTATTTGAGCTTCATGTTCATTGATGAGCTGAAAAATTCCTCAGGAGACAAAAAATATCAGCATTTTTGCAAATGTTCTAACAAATCAGTTATAGACGCTTGTTTCGTGCTGCCTGGCCATGTGCTATCTGTACTGCTCCTCACAGGCCACAGCTATCCACTGATCTGTGATGCTACCACTCCCTCACCCTGCCCCAATAACCCCGTCTCTCAGAATGGTGGTTCCTGTTGATACAACAAAAATGAAAATTGTCAGTGTGGGCAGGTTGCCATATGGAGGTTGACAGCTGCTCAATCAGATTAAGACAAATGCACACAAGCCATGTGAGCTCAAAAAAAAAAAAAAAGCAATTCACAACAAAACTATTGTTTTGCTCCTAGTTTTTTTCAGGATATTTAGATATAGAGCATCAGTTTTAAAGATAGATCATCTGTAAAGTAAGTAGATAAGCATAAGTCATTATTGATATGAAGCAAATAAAAAAAGTGGTTCAAGTAACTTTTCTTTAAAGTTTTGTATTTTGAACCTTGACCCTCTTTGCTTCTGGTCATAGAGTTCAATTTAGGAAGCTTTATTCTACCCCCTCTATCCTACCACATATATACCAGAAAGTATGCAGCCATGTTACCATTCTCATTATATTGACAATGGGTGGATTTTTTTCTGGACAACCCTTGTATATATGCCTCTTCTATGCATTCTACAAAATAATAATAAAAAAGACCTTTACTTCCTAAAAATAAAGGTAAAAAATTATAAAATTATGTTTTATAAGACTGCATAATATGCCAAGAAAAAAGTAACAGCATTTTACAACCCATCGGAAAGATAACACACAACCATCAATAGCCAAGCTCATGAATAAATAAATATCTAAACATGCACATATGAATATCAAGGTAAAGCTACTTTGCAGGCACTCAGAATCTGTGGAAAATATTTATGTGGTGCATATACACTGACAAAAAGAGGCATGAGAAAGGAGATAATTTAAAGCAAAGAACAGTCAACACATTTAAAGTTTTCCAGTAACTTGCGTGACCTTTCTAAAATGCACAACACTTTTTTCACGCTAAATGAAATATGTTGCTATGATTGCCTATTCCTGAACTTGACTGAGTCATATCGTTGTTATACAGCAGAGCTTGCAAATTTCTAGCTGAGCTAGTTAGAATACATTGGAAAAAGTAGTCATGTGTTCAAAGATGAAACATTTTGGACCCGACTTACAAATAAAATCCAGTGCATCTGTATTTAAAGCTGTGTGGGATGAATAAATGCCTAGGAACACATGCAAGCTTTCTGAAAGAAGCCCCTGATTAGGTTTACAATTTTTCTAAAATCTTACAGCAATGTAACTTTCTCACTGGGTAGCTAGAGCTCCAAGCTCTACTGCTAAAGTTTATCACAGGAAATCATACCTTTACATGCTAGAAGTGCTGACTGCCTTTGAAAATTTATATAGGAAGTAGACATTAACACTCCTGACATCCCCTGGAGTTGATAACACCATATATCTCTAGATCCCAAGCCACCCAAATGCTGCCATGCAGGCTAACATAAATAACATCTTGCAGTTTGTAAGAAAAAAAAAACAAAACAAAACTGATAACACTAAGAAATCTGGTAATGTGGTGATATAATTTACAATGCCCCCAAATAATTTGCAGCCCCACTCCTTGGGGATGTATCTGCACCAACAATCCAAGCTACTAAATGCCTGGTTGGAACTTCTCACTTGGAGGTGGAGTAGGTGGAAGATTTGTAACGTCTTTCGTCTTTCGTGCAACAAAAGGAGAAACAGACTGATCAAACTGAAAGAGATCATGTATTTAGGAAATCCTGCTGAGATGCTGTGATAATTATCAAAAGATCTTGTTGATGTTCATGCTTCTCTTTAACCTCACATCATAACTTTTATAGTAAGGCAAAGGTAGGGAGAACATGAAAACATTTTTAGAGCTGAGGTCAATATATTAGGTGAAAAGAATGCTTCTGCAAACCAAAATCCTCGGATATCTCCCATCAAGATTTTTGTTTTTCCAAAACAAGCAAACACTGTCAAGAAAGTCTCTGATAGGATATTTCTGCATCATCATTTTAGCTTATAACATTCACAAAACAGATACCCTGATAACTTGTATTTGCTAGAAACCAACAGCATTCAGGAAGAACAAACAGCATCAGCTGAACTTTATCGAAAGGCAGGTTCAAAGTATCAAAAATACTCTCTCATCATAATTTTCCAACAGCAGAGCAAAATGGGTTAGAGCATTGCAAAGTAGTAAAAGGCTTAGTCTCAACAGATTTTTTTTCAATAAAGTTAATGCAATTTGTCTTTATTAACACATCAATACTGATCGAGTCAGCCAGAAAATCAGTCATGGTCATGCTGTGTTTCATAACATGTCTCTTCTCAGACATCCCCCTAATCATTTCACAAAACCTGCCAACACTTCAGAGATCTAACATATTAAAGACCCACTTCTTTCCTTATCTTTCTTTTTTAAAAAAATATTGCAGCTTCTTAAGAATCTAGAGCATATCCTTGGACTAGAACTGAATGTTCCTCATCTGGCCCTACGTCCTTTCTACTGGCGGGGGAAAAATAAATAAATAAATAAATAAATAAATAAATAAAAATCCTTGTAATGCTTTGGTAGCCCAGAAAAACAAAAAACTGCAAAAAATATATTTCTATGAATAACAGGGAAAACACTCCCCTTCCTAGCCACTTCCAACACAGAATCTCTCTCCTGAAACAAAAATCGGATTTCAAACAGAGAAGTCTCTCTACCCTTAGCTGTCCTTAAGTTGCCATTGACTCTAACCTTGCTACCAACTCCAATTAGATTTTTAACACAAAACTTTCATCACTTACCCCCTTTCCAAGATTTTCCTTTCCAGGGGGTCCGAGTCAGCTTGCTCAGAGTTGGTCCAGAGAAAAAGAGTATCAAAACGAAGAGAAGTTCAAGTCTAGTAATGTTCCCCACTCGCTCTGATGATAACATTTCCACAAGTTAATTTCAGAAAAATGCCTCACATCTTCTTCCCCTCCCAGTTATTGAAAGAGCGTTAATCTTTGAAAAACCTGGGGTGGGTGTTGTTTTGCCATCTTTAACAGCTGAAGTAGCAGGTCCCCGATGTAGCCCTGAGCCAAGCCAGCTACATTTCTCACAGATCCGGCTCTTCCTAGCACGAATCAGCACTGCCCCTGTTCCAGGAGCTATAAAATCATTTCTGAGCTCCACTTAGCTTTCAATGGGAATATATTCCTCAGCGTCCTGGGGAGCCTGATGGAGAATGATAAAAACAGTCATGTCTGTGTCCAGCAAAAGAGAGAAAAGATGTCAGGATTGTGTGAAATAAGATGAGAAGCAGTTGTACTGACAGCTCTCAGGCTGCCGTGTGATCCTAATAGCCGTGCAACCAACCAAATTGCTCTTTTAAGAGTAATAAGGCTTCCGTGAAAGGCAGTATCACCCTGCCACTTGGGTGGGTAGTGCTGGGCTTAAAAATCATCCAGGCACCGCCACAGATAACGACTGCTTCAGACCGGCTTCGGAATGTTAAGAGCTGAGCAAAATACAGTATGCACAGAGGGTAGTTAATCTATTGTGTGGCAAGAGGAGGATTCTAGCAACATAGTAGTGAAAGACTCAGAACTTCAAAGGTATTTTATTTTTTCTTCCCTTTGCCTCCTGACATTACAAGAGGATTGCATCAGCACTAATTATTTGTAAAAAGGTCTGAAATATTTATTAGAAGAACAATAAATAAGTGCGTGGTTTTTATCCCCAGCAATAAAATAGGCAGGGCAAGTTCTAATAGTTGCACTCTCTTCTGTATTCACATCAGCACTTCTGAGCATTTCTGTGTCACCTAAAAGAACCCACCGTGAATGCTGAGTAAACTTTTTGATACCCACACAGACTCTATCAGGGCTCTACTAACCACGTGTTCAAAAAAGCACGTTGTTTTATTTGTTTTTGTCCATCACCGTGGAAATACAAAAAGACCCCTAAGTCCATCTTTAGTAATGATATTTGTGAAAATATTGAATACTGATTCTAAGGTGTGGTTATAATTAACGTGTGGGCACACGACTGGGCCCCTGGATGAAGAAGAGATGGGTGAAAACAAGACACATAACAGGCACTCACTCTAAACCACCTGAAGAAAATGAGCATGATCAAAACATTCTGGCCTATATTTGAAATCTGTCTACCTCTTACTATTATCAATATCGTTGCTTATCCCTTTAATCATTGAACCACAATGCATGAATTATGCATTTATGTACTTTAAAGTAATCAATTGCTATATAATGACAACCACTGATTTTATGAAGTTACCACCTCAAAATGGGATAAGTTGCCCTTTTCAAATCATGTTATTGGAAGGGGTACTTTTAGAAAAAGAATTCATCTTGTTAAGACAAGCTACATTAAATTTGAAAAGACAGCTATTAAAATTTGTCTTTATATAAAGAAAAGGTTTTCCAAAGATATTGATAGGAGACACAAAACAAACTCTCAGATTATCCTCTAGTTTAGAAATAATCAATTTGAACTCAACTTTTAATTTAAACACTTCTGAGGAAAGTGAGAAAAGTTCCTAACATGCTTCTCTTATAATTAAGAATTTGCAATTCTATGTCTCTGTATACTTCAAAATGTAAGTTCAAATCTAACTCAGAATTCAATCATCTCTCTGCCAGTCATTCTTTGTCTTCTTTACCTGATCCTTTCCTCTCTCCTCAAAAGTGTGCAAACAAAAGTTCATATAACGAACTGGCCAACTTTCTCATCAGCACATTCTTAAGAAGATTCTAGAATCAAATGTATTTGCTGTCTGCTGGCTTTATTTATCTTGAAAGAGAGAACACAACCTTTTATAATCATTGAGTTATTTTTGTAATTATCTGGGCCTTACGTGGAACAGGAAAACATCCAATAGGTTTATATATGATTAAAGGGTGTTGGTACAGAGGTTGAACATTTCTGAAGCGCCTGCCCAGAATGAGGTTGGAAGGAAAAGCCTTCTTTCTTCAATATGGGGTACAGTTGGCCAGGTTGGTTCTAAGGAACTTTCAAGCTTTGATTTTTAAGATTTGCTTTCTTCTTGGGGATCCCCAATTAACAGCAGTCCAGAGCTCTCTATTGTCGGGAAACTGAACTGGAATTGAGGAAGCAAATCAACATTGATCATGGTGGGGCAGGCCATTCTCCTCTAGAACTCACCTGGCTGAAGTGTGTACCGTTACTTAAGCTTTTTTTTTTTTTACTGGAAGAGCTAAGGGGAAACCTCAATGTGTGGGTGTTCCAAAGAGAATGAAGAAGGGCAGAGTCTGAAGAAAAGTAATATTGAGGGGAGGGGGACATATTTCTATGTATAGAAGTGTAAAAATGTCTTCCCACCTGAGTTAATACTAATAGTCAATTAGCTAACTTATTACAAGTTCTAAGTAGATCCACTTAAGGAAGTGGATCAACCCATTAAACCCTCACAAAAACTCAATGAAGGGAGAATAACAATCTCCATTTAGTACATTAGGAAGCTGAGACACAGGCTGTAAGTCCCAATCCAAAGTCATTGCATTGTTTTGAACTCAAAGAGCTCAGCTCTGAGCCTTTGCAAATTGCTATGCTCTTAACCAAACTCTTCTTCCTGCACTCTTAACCCTTCTGAACTAGCATGCTCTTAAGTAACATCTTTATATAGATTTTTAAAAATAGCAAAATAATGGCAAAATATTCTAATTGCTTGACATCTCTTAGTTATGTCATATTCAAAACAACCTTTTGAGATGAGTCCAGTATTGTTTGTACTTTACAGATAGTTTTGTTGTTCAGTATTGCTTAGTGAGTAAATGACAGCCAGGATTTGAACCCTGTATGTACTCAGTGTTTGTCACTCTGTTTCCCACAGTCTGGTGCACGGGTCTGAGGAAACCAGACAGAGCTGCATGGGGGTTGGAAAAGTAAGAGAACTACGGATGGGGGTCTTCTGTTATCTGTGGCATGGAAGCTTTCATGAGTCGCTGGCCACTGTAGGGAGGTATAGGACTAAGAAGGTACCAGAGAAGGTCCAAGAGAGGCAATCAGAATAAAAACCCTCATTGCCTGCATGTTCTTAAAGGCAAATATCAATAAAGAGAACCCCCCACACCCCACACCCCACCCAACAGCAAGACCTAAATTATGAATAGTTACAATACAACATATTAAATGCTTTAATGGAGGGCATATAAAATTGTTAGAAAGACTGAACAGAGGGTGTGTTCAAAAGCTGGTACATATTAAAATAAAGTGCAGTGGAAGATAGGAGACAGACACGGTACAGCTGAAACATTCCAGGCAGAGATGATGGTCTTTTGACAAAGAATCAAGTGAGGAGTAGGGATTTTAACACTAGGTCAAATCAGGCAAAAGGCAGAGGATACTCCAGGCTGAGGGAACAGCATGAGTATGGTCAGAGAGATGCAGGAAAACCTTACTCTTTCCAAGAACTTCAGGAAGACAGTGTGGCTGGCATATCTGAACATATGGGTGAGTAGTAGGAGATGAGGGAGCAATGGTAGGCAGGGGCTAGGCTAAAACCTTACAATATGTTTACTGCCAAAAGTCTTAGGTTTTCTCCTTCCCCTTGCTGATGGGGTGTTAGTAACAAGTTTAAATCAGGGAAATTGCATGATCCAAAATGAGTTGCTATTGTTGTTGTTGTTGTTTAATTTGGCTGCAGTATGGTAGAGAGTGAAATTGGAAACAGAAAATCCATTTAGAAAGATAGTGATATTCCAAGAAAGATATATTTGCACACTGAATTAAAATCACGGGACTAAATATAACAGGACTATTTTGAAATAAATTATAAGATTTGGTATAATAATTCATTAATGCAACAAACATTTAGTCATCATATATTTTAAGCCAGACCAATGGTAGCTTTTGAAGACAAATAAGACAAGGTCGAATAAGACACTATCAGGATGCTTATAGCTTTAATAATTTGGTGACAAACAGATACAGGGAGGAATTAAACATAGCTTCAGTGTTTCAGCTCTCTTCTTTAAATATATCTTTATACGTTCAATTTTGTGTGACCTGTTAACATTTGCTCCAACATTGACACAATTAAGCAAGATTTAGGTGTCTTAGAAATTATATTTGTTTTTACTTTAATGCCACTATTCATTCTATTGCAATGACATTCCCTAACATCTTATTATTTATGCAAAATAAGTACCATCTTCTAATTTATTTTCTTAACAAGGATGTAATCTCACTAATCTCTAATACTAGGTGATAATGGTGTAATGTGAGTTATTCTGCTATGCTTTTTGCTTTTTTTTTTTTTTTGACTGTTCAAAGTTTTATTTATTTGTACTCATCCATATAGGATAGGTAAAAATTTCAAGATTTCGTTAAAAGAGTCTTTGAAAAGTAATGTTACATAAGGTGTGAAGTTAAGAGCTATGCTTTTAATGACTGAAAATGTAAAAGATAAAACCTCTCTTTATTAGTTCATAAACATTTGAAATAAATTAGTTGGTTTTTTTATCAATATTTATTTTTCATCTCACAGATTCTACTCACTTTAATTAGATGTGGTTGCAAACTGAGCCGATTCCTTTTCTGGACATTCTATGAGTTTGTTCAGTAGGCAACTAGGTAGTTCTTGATCAAGGGCAATTACATCTTCCCCAAATGGGACACTTGCTATTGTCTGGAGACAAATTTTTGTTTGGAGAAAAGGAGGTGTAGAGGTGGGTGCTACTAGTGTATACAGCATATAGAGGCCAGGGTATGTCTAAACATCCTATAATTCATAGGACAGCCCTCATAACAAAGACTAGCCTGGCCAAAAATGCCAACAACACCAAAGCTGATAAACTGAGGCATCCTTAGCTTGCCTGGCCTCAGGCTGGAGAATCCTCTAGCTACTGTTTCACTTGAGTACAGCCAAAGCAGGTGCTCTAACTGAACCTCACAGGAGAACCGCAGAACCCTTATAAACAGTGTGCTCTTACGGCACCAACAGAAAACTCCGTTTATATTCCTTTTCCTCAAAGGAAGCCTCCTATTTCTCCCACTGTATTCCTCCTAAAGCAATCACTCATCTCCCTGAACACCTCACATCAGGTCAGGTGGATTGATTCAGCCCATGCCGAAAGTGGCCCAGTGACACTTCCGATCAGTAAATGTCATTCTTGTCCAGAAAATTCTCAGTATCACTCTATTGCTCAAAACACCAGAGAAAATCACAGAGACAAACTCAGCTATCTGACTCCCCAAGTAATTCCCCTTCTATTAACCTAGGAATGATTACTCCCTATTAACTACAGGTTGCATTATTAGTAATATTGTTTATATACTCCTTTAACAAGCCATGGAATAAAATGTTAGCTGGGATTTAATCAAGGAGAGTTGTAAATCAACCATATTATTAGCTTGATAAATCTTGAACTACCATGGATAAATTCATTAGTACATGCATACATACGAGTACGTATGTAGTTGTCATTAATTACTTTATTTTTACTCTCTAATTCTTTAACATTCTATTTTGACTATGTAAGTCAAAATACAAATCTGAATGTTTTCATGTCATTAAAAACGTAGTTTTATGTGTTTTCTCTTTGTCTTGTTCATGTTTTCCTTAAACAAAAGCAATGAGGTATTGGATACATTTTTTTATATCTCAATCCATTATAAGCACTAATCATTCCAAAAGTGAAATAAGAGAAAAACATCCATGGTTTTGGTACAAGTCAAGGCAATATATAATATATATTAATTTTATTTCCAAGGTCAAATAGGTACAGTTAAATGTGTACCAGGTAAAAACAGAACTGTACAATGTTTTGGCTTCCCTGGGCCACACTGGAAGAAGAATTGCCTTAGGCCACACAAAAAATACACTAATATTAACAACAGTTGAAGAGCTAGAAACAAAAAAAGTTCACAAAAAATATCTTATAATGTTTTAAGCAAGTTTATGAATTTGTGTTGGGCCATGTTCAAAGCCATCCTGGGCCACACGAGGCTCTCAGGCCACGGGTTGGACAAGCTTGAGGTAAAATGTATACTATGTAAATATTTCAGTTTCAGTATGCTAAGAAATTATCTCTACATAATTGAAATATCGACTTTACTAAAAATATCATTTTTTGCACTGTTTTTGAGAAATATTTAAAGAGATTTTCATTTTGTTTTCTTTTGCCAGTGATTTCTATAGAATAGATAGGCTCAATGCCTCTGATTTAAGACCCTGTAGAACCTAGGACTTCTAGACTGCAGGCACACCAGTTCTCATCCTATTGACCTGTATTTATAGAAGGTGACAAGGTAGGGCTGAATCTATAAAAATAAAAATAAAATAAAAAAAAAAAGCAGTACAAACTAGTAAGTTTAATTAACAAATAAACTCATAATATTGCATTTTATTTTTTACGTTGTTCCCTTTCCAACATATAGGTTCAAATGGAACTACATATAACTTTAAGGGCCCTATTTGTATTTTACTTTATTATATGCTTTTAAAAACTTCCATTGAGAAAGGCAGCTAGATGTTTTTCACTACATAAACTTGTTGTGAAGAGTGATTCCATTTTTATTTTTTAATAGCTTCCAGGAGATGAGGGGGTTCCAAGATCTGTATGCTGAGACCCGTCCATGTCCCAAAGGGGAGAATCTATATCAGCACCTCAATCCAGGCTGATTGGAAGCCAGGAAGAGTGATTCTAAATGTAGGTAAGTTCATTTGAATCATCAGGACACATTATGTGGCCAAAGCTAGCTATAAAGAATGGTATAAAGTTGTGTCTTTATTCTAAGAAGTCATGTCACCTACTAAAATTTAGGAGATCCATCCTTTTTGGAAAAAGGAAGTTAGTAGAATACAGTTGTAAACAGTATGCTCTCCTATGACATCAAGATAAAATGTGCTATTTATATTCTATGCACCAAAGGAAGCCTCCTGTTTCTCCTACTGTAATCAACCTAAGCAATCACTCATCTCTCTAAACATCTTACATCAGATCTAAGAAGTGGTTTTGATTCAACAAGTTGTGCATGGAGCTGGGTACAAGTGTTTTGAACAAAATCTCCTCCATGTATCTCTGATACATACCCCTACAGCAATGTAAGGCAACTGTCTTGAAATGAAAAGCTTCTCTGGATTTGCTATATAACAGCGAATCCATTAGATACAGTAAACTCTCTGTTAAACAGAACTCAAGCACCTGGAAAAACGAAAAAAAGAAAAAGAAAAAGAAAGAAAGACAAAAAAGAAGGAAAGAATACTACATTTATCCATCATAAATGCTGGTTAACAAAAAATCTACTATATAAATTTTGATAAAGCGTCAAGTTCCAAAATTTCTGAATGAAATTTAATATGTCTGGAAATTTTATGAAGAAAACATAATTAATTACTGACCTATGTTAATTCATATTTAACCTAAGTTGTATATGATTACATGCCTTCTCTGTAAAGAAGGCAAGATATGGGTCCTAGAGAGATTTCCTAGTGATTTTCTAGAGAATAAGATGAGGAATCTAGCTGAACCTATTAGATAAACATACCTTTTCCCCAGCTGAGATATTTTCTTGGGCTATATGAAGTTTATTTGAAGGACAATGCTAGAAAACTTGCCATGGCCTATTGCCTATGCTATATCAATTATTTAAAATACTTCATATCTATGGTGATATCAATACAATGTTTATTAAATAAATATTATTTCTTTTTTAATATTTTTTATTAAATTTACTCTAACATGGGATATTCTTTTTCACAAATGTATTGAATTGAAATAATGTTTCTAGCTAAATAGTTAGAAAACCACTAACTCATAGTGTTTCAGAGTCCCGTGAGGAACTGTATAAACTATTTATTAATATATTCTTATTCTTCCCAGTGTGTTCTTGAGAACCCAGGAATACTATATTGGTTCAGCTTCTAGTTAAAAGGTAGATCTTCCAAGGAAAATGTCTCTATTTTAAATGTCGA
>PVKE010018086.1:0-24199 GCA_004027555.1 Craseonycteris thonglongyai
GAATGGGGAGGGCCCAGAGCAGTCTCAATAGGTGACAATATTAGTTTTCCATATAGTTTCACTCCACAGGTGGGTGCGGGGCTGCACAGGGCAGGAACTGGGCCAGGAGCCTCCCGCATCAGCCCCGGCAAGAACTGAACTGGGGGCACACCCCAGTTCAGCATGTGGGTCCGCCTGGGCCGGAGCCGGGATTCGATCCCTGGTCTCCGGGGCTGCAAAGCAAGTGCTTAACCTGCTGAGCCATCCCAGCTTCCCCTGTTAACTCATTTAAATGAATACCAGCTGATCACTAAATTCTGTCAATTATATTTCATAATTGTCTTAATAAATATTTGCAGAATGAACAAATGACTAATCTTCTAAAATTTGACCAATTTTATTAGCCAAAGCGCCTCTTTCAAGGGGAGGATGTGGCAGACTATTTAGGACTTGGTCTTTGAAGCTTCTTATTTAAGTGTTGTATGTATAAGTTCAAGAGCCAAAATAGTAGAAGATAATCCTTTGTAGCATGCTGGAGTCATCCTCTATACCAGGGGTGTCAAACTGGCAGCCCATGGGCCGCATGCGGCCCCTGAGGTAATTTTTTGTGGCCCACAATGTTCTGAGATAAAATGAAAATAGAAAAAATTGTTATGAAGAAAATAGTTCTTAGGGGAGATGGAGGCAATACCGTACACACAATTCCCTTGTTAACCCTTTAACTACTGAAGACGAGTATACACGTGGCCCAGTGCCTTTCCTGGGGGCCTGTGGGCGTGTATAAACGCGCTGACTCAGTTCCGGCGACGTTTGTAAATGTGATGTGGCCCGCGTGAATCTTGCCTGTTGCACCAAATGGCCCGTGTTTTAATTGAGTTTGACACCCCTGCTCTACACCAATGTTTCCTACATGTTCTGAAGTGACTAGGATGCTTATTAAAAAACAGATTCCTAGGTCTTGCACCAGAGAGTTGGATTCAGTACGTCTAATTCTCTTGGAAATACTAACTAGTATTTGTTTAGAATTAATAATTTACCATTTTTGGGGATGCCATAATAGCTCAGTGGTTGAGCGCTTGCCTTGTAATAGGGAGATCTAGGGTCTGGTTCCCAGCCCTGGCCCATGCAAACCCATATGCTGAACTGCGGCACAACTGGTAACTGCCAGAGTGGTTCAGCAGTGAAGATTCTCTCCTTTTATGCAGGAGGTCCCGATTCAGTTCCCGCCCCGGGTGGCCACACATCCACCTGTGTGGAATGAAACTATGTCACAACTAATGATATATAACTATGAAGACTGCTCTGAGCCATCCCCCTTCTCTCTCTCTCTCTTACCTTCTCTCAAAAATCAATCAATCAATCAATTAAAAAAACAACAACAGGGAAAGCTGGGATGGCTCAGCGTTTTAAGCGCTCGCTTTGAAGCCCCAGGGACCGAGGATTGAATCCCGGCCCGGCCCATGCGGACCCTCATGCTGAACTGGGGTGTGTCCCCAGTTCAGTTCTTGCCGGGACCTATGTGGGAGGCTCCTGGCCCAGTTCCTGCCCTGCGCAGCCCTGTGCCCGCCTGTGGAGTGAAACTATATGGAAAACTAATGTCAACTATGGAGACTGCTCTGGGCCCTCCCCCTTCTCTGTCTCTCTCTGTCTCTGTTTCTGTCAAAAATCAATAAAAATAAATCTTAAAAAAAAACAAAAAACAAACATTATTTTAGAACTAAAGAGTTTTAATGCTTTTGGTGGTGTGGTTTAGTTATTTCTAAATTCTGATTAACTCCTGGATAAATTGACAGAGAATTACTGTCTAGATGGCTGTAATTCTGAGACACAACTCTCAATGATGCTTAGCCTAAAAAGTGGTTTAGAAAACATTTCACCATCTTCTTTTAGGTTTAAAAATCAATTATTCATGTGCAGAAGATAGGAAAGGCTACATTTTTCTTCATTTGCCTAGCCTAAAGGATCATTTAGGAAACATTTCTCCATTCCCCTCAAACATTAATTATGCATTTGCTGAAGAGAAAGGATTAGAAAAGGCTATGCTGCTTTTAAGAACAGCAATCTGTTATTCTAGTATACAGATGAAAAGAGATCTAGAGGTTTACTCATGATAGCATGGCCTGAAATATGTCTCCTCCATGGCATAATAAATAGGTTCCACTATTAATTTTTAAAATGATTTCAGTATTTTTATATATGTAAGAGAGACTTTAGTCTCACCCCTCATGTTACTAAGCAACGTTTACAGTTGCTAGGAGACAGACTCGCAAGCTTTGGTGGTACTTCCCTTTTAACTTATCACCTTGCATACTACATGACTACAAGTATACCCTAGAGAGTTTTACAGCCTTAGAGAAAAGACAGAAAAGTAATGGCATGTAAAAAGATGGAAAAAGAGTGATGGGGTGGGGAAATAGAATAAGGAAATTAACAAGGTATTTGAGAAGAAGTGTTGGCAGAGGAAGGCTATTATGCAATTTTCTTGACTGAGTCATGGGGAAACCTTAAATTGCCAGTGCTCTATTTCATATTCTGCATGCTGTTACCTTTTCTAAAGACAAAATAGAAAATAAACTAAGTGAGGATGATCTTTCAGGTGATTCCTGAATATTTTCAGTAGGGCGGAAATCAATTGTAACTCTTACAGAAGACTGGCGATTACAAACACATTAAACAAGTCATGTATTATTTAAAATTCCAAAGTCAGGTATACAACCACTATTTCCTTTCATTTCTCCCTCAAAAGGGTAAAAAGGAACAGGAAGCACTAAGAGGGAGGTTAGAATATAAATGTTCTTGGACAAATTTAGAAGATGATTGTACAGTTCTTGGGAAGTATGTTTCTATACAAAATTCTAAAAATCTATTACAAAGGGAGGAAAGAAGAAACTGTTGTGTTCTACCTGGAGGACTCTTGTAACTGAAATAAGAAACCAGACTCCAGGTTTCACTGTAGGCAAGTGAAAGGTTGAGTCTTTGTGTCTTTGTGGTATTTACTGTTGCTGGCAACCAGGAAGCTGCCTAGTGATTGTTGCTAGGACCTTAATGCCTCTGTTTGCCTGAAACCTTAATCAGTGCCAGAAACACCAGAGATAAAAATCATTGCACAAAATCCAGTGCCTGTTATCCTCAATGGTCCTACTGCAAACAGACTATCTTGTGTTCAGTGAAAATCAGTGTAAAATGGAGACTTCACACAGAGTTCATCCTCAGCTTCCTCTTCATGAACTCCAATTCTCTCAGCACAGAGCACTGAGATGGGAGATGGTTTAATTAAAATAAGGTTTATATTCTGGTGTCATCAGTGTTAACTAAATGCATAATAAAGACTCTGAGACAAGGAATATAGAAAAGACAATTTTGTCAGATTTAAAGATTTATTTTTTATTGTTTTGACAGAGAGAGAGAGATACAGAAATAGAGAGAAGGAGGAGTGCCCATAACAGTCTCCAGAGTTGCACATCATTGGTCTTTCCACATAGTTTCATTCCACAGGTGGGCGTGGGGCCGCACAGGGCAGGAACTGGGCCAGGGTCTCACCCAGGTGAGAACTGAACTGGGGGCACTTCCCAGTTCAGCATATGGGTCCGCACGGGCCGGGGCCGGGATTTGATCCTCGGTCCCCGGGGCTGCAAAGTGAGCACTTAACCCACTGAGCCATCCCGGCTTTCCCAATTTTGTCAGATTTAGATGGTCTAAAGGCAAAAAGGTCTTGTAAATGTTTACTGACAGCTTGAGATCATCTAAGTGACCACAGAAGCCGTGGTACAAATGATGGTGTCACTATCCCCGGAAATAACTGACATCAGGTCTGCAAATTATACATTGGTTCTTAAATGAACCTCAGATATCAGTAGAGCCCACTTAAGCTACCTTGTGTGAATTCAGACTTTAAATTTTGTTTCTTGCATATTGCCTACCCAGATGTAGATAGTTATAGCTCTGAAGTTACCTGGGAACATCTGCAAATCTGGGCTGATATTAAGTAGAGATTGATGCTGAGGACATAAATATCTACAGTGATGTCTTGGAATTCGAACTTAATTCGTTCTGTTCGAGTTCCAAAACGTTTAAGTTCCAAGACAAGAGTGAGCATTCGGATAAAGCTACAGGGCCATACAGTTGATACGTCTCAAGCAAACAACATGTTGGTGTTCAAATTCCAAAGCAGCATTTAGATTCCGAGGCAAAATTTACTTGATTATTTGTTCGGATTCCAAGTTGTTCGAGTTTTGGGGGCGTTCGGATTCCAAGGTATCACTTATATCAGGCATCTAGCCTCTGAAAGTGGGTCTAAATATTTGTTGTGATTATCACTAACTTTTGAGCACCTAGGCAACACTAGATACTGTATTTTTAATTTAATCCTCAAAATAATTTTAGGAAGTATATACAAT
The DNA here is from genome assembly GCA_004027555.1 of Craseonycteris thonglongyai. Classification (NCBI taxonomy): domain Eukaryota; kingdom Metazoa; phylum Chordata; class Mammalia; order Chiroptera; family Craseonycteridae; genus Craseonycteris; species Craseonycteris thonglongyai. The sequence continues at coordinate 4,377 of PVKE010018086.1, forward strand.
TATATGCACTTGTTTTCCTCATTTGAGAAAACTGGTTCAGAGGAGTTAAATCATATGCTCAGGGTCTCCCAGAACTAGTAAGTGGTGAAATGAAAATTCAAACCTGGATCTACCTGGTTGACTCTGCACCATTACTCTTTGCATTCTGTTTAATAGAGAATGCTTTTTATATTGGAATAAATTGTGTAGAATATCACTGTGTCAAGGTGAAATGCACTGGAGTCCCTTATAGGGTAGTTGAGGCTCAGAATGTCCGCTCCCCTCTGGAGTTGGCTTTGCCATAAAGGCCCTACCTGAACAATTCTCTAGAACCCCACAAGTCTTCATCCGTGCATGTCCCCAAATCTAGATTTCTCAAGGTAATAATACCACATGGGGTCTTTAGATAGATGGTTCCAGCTGGGCTCTGCCACCCTAGTCCAGTTAACCAAGCAGTTCTTCTCAGTGTAAGGCAGACTTGTCCTGAGAGCCTTCCTGCATGCATCTGATCTCCTCGTCTCATTTCCTTATCTAATAAGAGCAGGAGATCATTTTTAGGGACTGTGTAGTCTGAATTCTAATTTAGAAAGGAATGCCTTTTTAAAACAACAGTCTGGAGAGCCGTAACATTTTATATCATCCAGAGTTGATTCAGAGCATTGGAGCCACTTTGTCTCGAAATCTTTATTCCAGGGAAAGCTGGGATGGCTCAGCGGGTAAAGCGCTCGCTTTGACGCCCCGGGGACCGAGGATCGAATCCCGGCCCCGGCCCATGCAGACCCACATGCTGAACTGGGGTGTGCCCCCAGTTCAGTTCTTGCTGGGACCTATGTGGGAAGCTCCCGGCCTACTTCCTGCCCTGCACAGCCCTGTGCCCACCTGTGGAGTGAAACTATATGGAAAACAAATGTCAACTATAGAGACTGTTCTGGGCCCTCCCCTTTCTATCTGTCTCTCTTTGTCTCTGTTTCTCTCTGTCAAAAATCAATAAAATAAATCTTTAAAAAAAAAAAATCTTTATTCCAGAGTAACATCTTTCTCCCCCCAAAATTTAATAAATAATGACCAAAAAAAGAAAGGTAAAAAAAAATTTTTTTTAATAAAATCTTTTCTTTCTCATTGCATAACCACAAATTGAATTGGTATTTTCAGGAAAAAGAAACATTTGATAATTTAAAAAATTTTTAGTTTTTTTAAGATTTATTTTATTGTTTTTGACAGAGACAGAGAGAAGGGGGAGGGCCCAGAGCAGTCTCCATAGTTGTACATCATTAGTTGTGACATGGTTTTGTTCCAGACAGGTGGGCAGAGGCCGCACAGGGTGCAAATTGGGCTGGGGACTTCTGCATGGGAAGCACTCCCCAATTCAGCATATGGGGTCCTCACGGGCTGGGGCCGGGATTCCATCCTTGGTCCCCAGGGCTGCAAAGTGAGCACTCAACCCACTGAGCCATCCCAGCTTCCCCCCTAAAAAAATTTTTAAGCATTAATTTTTACAAACATCCTGATCAGAAAACATAAAATAGTCACATGCAAGTGGAGTGCTGGGGCCTGCTTGTAAGGCCTCATGATAACTGATTCCATGCACCTCTTCCCAAATCTGTACTCAGTGACATCATATTGCTAGCTTGAAATTAGTGATGACGGAAGCATTCACACCATAGAATTTGGCCAATGAGGGAAGGCCCGGATGGCTCAGTGGGTTAAGTGCTCGCTTTGAAGCCCCGAGAACTGAGGATTGAATCCAGGCTCTAGCCCAGGTGGACCCACATGCTGAACTGGGGAGTTCCCACAGTTCAGTTCTCTTTCTGTCTCTGTATCTGTATCTCTCTCTCTTTCTGTCAAAAAAATAATGATAATAAAATAAATAAAAATAAAAATAAAAAAATAAGAAATTAGCCAATGCTACAAATCAGGGCTTTTCTTCTTTCTCTCAGAGTCAGTTGTTGAACATTTACTAGGAAACCACTAGGAGGGGAGTTCTCAAAGAGCAATGCATCAGCAATGTAACTGCAGGGAAACAGATCATCCTCATATCACTGGGGCACCATGTTGCTGGACTTCTCACATTAGAAAGGAAGGATGTCTCTGCTCAGTTATGTGTACTAATACAAGTTTTATTAAATGAGGGCATATAGCATGTGCCCTCAGGCACAGACGTGGTAGAAATTGTGTTCACCATTTGACACAGGGCAGGCTATGAGATAATCCATATCTTTGCAGAGCATTGGGTATATGTGAAGTGACTAATAGAGAAGGTACAAGGCAGGGAGAGCATAGTTTTCTCATAACAATGTCTATAGGTAGGTTTTTTGGATTCTGTGATGGTCTCTAAAACAGTCTTTATTGAAATTTGTACATGACAGGTCTAGTCTCTATGTGTAAGAAATCTTATGACATAACTTGGAATGGTAACTGTTTGAAAAATTCAATTTATAAATCCTGACATATTGCTAAATGATTTGAGGATATTTATAATAATAGCTAACATGTCTTAAATTTATCACTACATGCCAGGCTTTGTTCTAGGCACTTTACCTGTTTTTAACTCATTTATTCCAAATTATTTTTTAAAGATTTATTTTATTGTTTCTGACAGAGACAGAGACAGAGAGAAGGAGGAGGGCCCAGATCAGTCTCCATAGTTTACATCATCAGTTTTCGACAAGGTTTCATTCCACACAAGTCGGGGTGGGTGGGTGGGGCACGCAGGGTGAAGCTGGGTGGGGGGCTTTCTGCATGGGAGGCACGCCCCTGTAAGCCAGGGACCAAACTGGGGTGGGGGTGGGGGGCGAGAACAAAACTGGGCTTCTCCCGCATGGTAAGCACACCCCAGCTCAGCAGATGAGTCCACATGGGCTGGGGTCAGGATTTGATCCTCATTCCCTGGGGCTGCAAAGCGAGCACTCAACTTACTGAGCCTTCCCGGCTTCCTATTCCAAATTATAATTCTCAGAAATAGGTACTATGATTATCCCTATTTTATAGATGATGAAATCAGCACAATACTTTTAAGTAGGTTCCTGAAAGTTACCAAATAAATAATAGAGCCTGAATTCAAACTCAAGAATTCTAAGTTCTAATCCTTTATAGGCCTTCTGCTATAATTTTAATTGCTAAATATAGATGAAGAGTAAGTACCTTAATGTTTAGATTTTTATTTCAATAATTTCCTAACAGAACATACAGAATACCACTAGTTCAGTGTTTTTCTAACATTTTGACCATTAACTCATTGTAAAAAATGCATTTTACACTCCTATACTCACAACAAAGTAATACTCTTATACATAATACTCACTGATATTTTTTATCCTATTCTACTCATAGAAACAATTTTTAGTGGAGTGATGAAAATAATCTAAAATTTATTGTGGTGATGGTTGCACAACTCTGGGAATATACTTAAAACCATTAAATTGTACACTTTAAATGGATGAATTGTATGGTATATTAATTATATCTAAATAAAGCTTTAATAAATGATTACGAATATAGCCATGAAAGAAAATTATTTCCTGGTTCTAGTCATTGAATAGGCCTATAAATAATGACATCCCAGTAGCAAAGAGCTTTCTTAGCACCAAGATTATGAGTTTTAAAATAATATTCATGGGAAAGCCGGGACGGCTCAGCGGGTTGAGCGCTCGCTTTGAAGCCCTGAGGACCGAGGATCGAATCCCGGCTCCGGCCCAGGCGGACCCACATGCTGAACTGGGGAGTTCCCACAGTTCGGTTCTCTAGCTGTCTCTGTCTCTATCTCTCTCTCTCTCTGTCAAAAGTAAAATAAAAATAAATATGCACTGAAGATAAAATAATTACTCTATAAATATAAAAAGATATTAAAAAAAATAAAAAAATAAATAAAATAATATTCCTAGAGGATGCTAGGATAGCTCAATAGGTTGAGTGCTTGCCTTACAACCACGAGGTCCAGGGATCGAATTCTGATCCCAGCCCATGCAAACCCATATGCTGAACTGCGGCACACAACTGGTAACAGCAGGGATGGTTTGGCAGTGAAGGTTCTCACCTCCCAATGCGGGAGGCCCCCCAGTTTGGTTCTTGCCCCATGCAGCCCCACATCCACCTATGTGGAATGAAACCAGGTCAGCACACACACACACACACACACACACACACACACCCCTTCTCTCAAACAATAAATTAATCTTAAAAACAAAAAGAAATCAGGGGAAGCCAGGATGGCTCAGTGGGTTAAGCTCTCGCTTTGCAGCCCTGGGGACTGAGGAACGAATCCTGACCCCGGCCCGTGTGGACCCATATGCTGAACTGGTTGTGTTTTTCATGCGGAGGTCCCCAGTTTGGTTCCTGCCCCCCCCCTAGTTCGGCCCCTGGCTCGAGCGGACGTGCCTCCCCTGTGGGAGTCCCCCAGCCCAATTCCCTACCTGTGTGAAATGAAACCATGTGGAAAATTGATGACATATAGTAGCTATGGAGACTTCTCTGGGCCCTCCCCTTTCTCTCTATTTCTGTTTCTGTCTGTCTCTGTCTCTGTTAAAAACACTGAAATAAATCTTTAAGCAATAATAATAATAGAGAGAAAGGGAAGTTGAAGAAAGTGTTGCAAAATCTTGCTAATTGATGTATCCAGTTGATGGGTCTATAGGGGTTAATTACCGGTATACAATTTTCTCTACTTTTGAATATGTTTGAAACTATTCACAAAAGTTTTTGAAAAGCAAGTTGCAGAAGACATGCAGCATATTCCACTTTTATAGAATTCAGAGCTAGTGTGGTGGGCTCTATGATGCACGGCCCAGATCCCTTTTTACTGACAGCTTGTTGCCCGGGTTGTTGGGAGTGCTTTCCCAGTGTCAGCCCCTTCAGAGACTGCTTCAGTTGCAGAAAGCTCCCTCCCCCAAGGTTATGCCCCTTCCTAAGGTGGCCAGGTCCAAAGCTCATTGGTGTGGCAATATAAAGCCCTGGACAGCTTGGTCCAACTTGGGATGACTCTGAGGGGTCACTGTTGCTGCAGAGCACCCTGTGGGGTCAGCTGAGGCAGCGGGGCCTGCATTACAACTTGGCTCATGCCTCTGCCTGGTCCTGCTTCCCTCCCCTCTCTTCCCCAGGCGTTGATCCCCACTATAAGCCTTAATAAACACTGTGCATGCTAAACTCCATCTCAGAGTCCGCTGCCCCCGGAACCCTACTTGTGACAGTTTACTAGGTAGAATTGTAACCCCCTTCAAATTCGTATGTTGACATCCTAACTTTCAGTACTTCAGAACGTGATCTCATTTAAAGACAGTCTCTAAGGAGGCAGTCAAGTTAAAGTGAGGCCATTAGGGTGGGCCCTAATCCAGTACAACTGGTGTCCTTATAAAAAGGGGGAAATTTGGACATAGAAACAAGTATGCTTAGAAGGAAGATGATGCAAATAGGTACAGAGAGAAGATGGCCATCTACAAGTCCAGGAGAAAGGCCTAGAACAGCTCCTTCCCTCACAGCACTCAGAAGGAACCAACTCTGCCAACACTTCTAACCTCCAGAACTGTGAGACAGTAAGTTTCTATTGTTTAAGACACTCAGTTTGTGGTACTTTGTCCTAGCAAACTAATATAGGCAGTAAACAGAATTAAACATTTTGTCCAGGGGTGTATGTGTGTGTGTATGTATGTACATATACCTATAGCAAAGCTATCAAGAAAATCAAGAGAATAAGAAGCACATTTTCTGTGGGGGAGGCACGGGAACCACAGGGAGATTCATCAGTTTGTGATAATGTGCTTTTATTATTAGGCTTTAAAGTGTATTTTTATATTATGTTTATATAAAATATTTTGTAACTTTATAAAGGTCATGTAAAACATCTGTCTGAATTGTGGGAATGTGTGCAAAGTTCTCTTGCAGAGTTTGGCATTACAGAAGAAAGAAGTGTGGACAAACACAGAAATCTATTTCCCTTTATGGGGATCTAAGGAGACTTTTCTTTGGTACTACTCCTGGTTCTTCTGGTCTCCTTCATAGCCAGTGGAATGTGACAGAGAAGGGAAGACTCCCTACTTTCATTTTTAATGTCCCAGGAAACATGTTGCTCACGTGACCTCCACGATGAGTCACCTGGAATGACTTATTTATGTGGTTTTAGGAATGGATTCAGCAGATTTCTTTAATTCCAACATTGACTGCAGTAGAAAATGATGTGCTGGACCTCACTGACCTCATTCTACATTTTGCTGGGAAAATAGGATTAATGATTACCTCAGAACACTAATTTGAGACTTATCGTTTCAGAGGAGGTTTTTGTTTTTAAGATTTATTTTATTGTTTTGAGAGAGACAGAGAGAAGGAGGAGAGCCCAGAGCAGTCTCCATCATTGTACATCATCAGTTTTTGACACAGTTTCATTCCACACAGGCGGGCACAGAGCTGTGCAGAGTGGGAGCCAAACTGGGGGCCCCCCCAATGGGAGGCACACCCCAGTTCAACACATGGGTCCACACAGGCTGGGGTAGGGACTCAATCTTTGGACCCCGGGGCTGCAAGGTGAGAGCTTAACCCACTGAGCCATCCCAATATCCCTCAGAGGAGGTTTTTGATGAGAATTGTTTAAGAAATCCAACCTGTTTGAGCTGCAACTAAGGTCAGCTATTTTCTTGTTCAGCTAAACAGGAACTCTATTTTGTCCTTCCTTTGGTAGCAGCCTAGTGCCTGCTACTCTCCCAGAGGCCAGCAGTCCTGGCCTTCTCACCTTCTGGGGATGTTTACTAGAGTTCCTGAAGCCACCGCCAGGTAGGTCACTGCCCTGCTCCCTGTGTGGTGCTGCCCCACTGGAGGGTATGCCTTGCTGCTCAGGTAATAAGCCCTTCCTCCACAACCGACTTTCCATACACAGGAGGACTGCTTAGGGCTGAGCAGCTGCGAAAAGGCAATTAGCATAAAGCGTGAAAGCAGTCCAGTCGCAGAACCTGGCAGCTAGAGGGACTTGTAACTCAAATTACACATCTAAATGTTGGGAGTAGGGAAACAATGAAAAGGAAGAATTGCTTAGTGGACATTTAAAACGATTTTTTTTCCAAAGCAGCAATCATGTCTTTGTTTTTTAAGCGAAAGTAAAGGACACAGTTGAAATGTTCAGAAAGCAGGTGGGAGTGAGGAGATTTATTTATGACTTACTGGAAGCACAAAGAGAAGCTTTTATTGTTGATAGCTAGGCTGGGTGGACGCCAGGAGACATCCCAGGGGAGCCAAGCTGCCAAGCTCTGACACACAAAGAGAGCTGACCTAGTCCTTTTTCTCGCTGACTGCTTGCTCAGAAATGATACTGAGAATGGTGTTGAAAGACCCAGTGTGGTTTAGAGCAATTGTGGAGACTTTGGAGAAATCCTGATTCTCAGGGAGCATTTCAAAGGACACAGAGAAGCAGTATATTCATTAGCTTTGTGTGGAACCCCTGTTAATCTCATGTAGGGAAACTGCCTTGAGACAGTTCCATGGCCATACATTCAGTATCATCATGCTTCCGGTTTCTTTGAAACTACAAATTTAAATTCAGCCTTTTAGCAAATACCTTCTAGAAACTTCCAGGGGAAAAAAAATGTAAAGATTACACCATTGTAACCCATGTTTTTAGGCTTGGGAATATTTTTCAAATTCAGAACTAGAAGTCAGAAGGAGAAAGGTACAGGATGTACCTGCTGGGAGGGTTTTGGAGGAAGGAAGAGAGAGGAGAAGGGGAGAGAGAAAGATTGATGGGATATTGTAATCTAAAGTGCAGAATAATGCATAGATTTTCTTTGATTCAACAGAATCATGAAATGTCAGAGATGGAAAAGAGATTTAGAGATTATTTCCCTGTTCCTCACTGGTCCTCTTACGGATGAAACTTGGACCGGAAAAGTGCAGTGACCTACCTGTCTGAAGAGACAGAACAAGGTGGTGACAGGACCACGCTGGAAGCCAGATGTGTTCCCTCTTTCATGACACCTCTGGTCTCCCACCCCATCTGCATCTGATTCACATCTTCATCCATCACTTTAAGAGGTTTTGGACAAAGGAGACCATAAGCAGGTGGGATTCTAATTCAGGGCAGTTGCCTCTGTGTCTTGTATCTTCACATCCTAAAATAAATCAGTCAATTCCGTTTTTCATCAGCTTTTATTTTTTAGTCTTTCATTTGGAAAATATGACACTTAAATGTAAAAGAAGAGGAATAACCCCAAAGAATTTCTTTGCAAAGCAATTCACATCCTATGATCTTTTATGATGCTATGGATCTCTCACACCTCTCACAACTGCTAATGTAGTACCAGCTGCTGCAGTCTCATATTCCTCCCCACAACAATAATTATTTTTAAAGATTTATTTTATTGTTTTTGACAGAGAGAGAGACAGAGAGAAGGGAGGAGGGCTCAGAGCAGTCTCTATAGTTGTAGGTCATTAGTTTTCTACATAGTTTCATTCCATAGGCAGACTCGGGGCTGTGCATGGCGGGAACTTGGTAGGGGGTCTCCTGCATGGGAAGCATGCCCTCTGGATCCAGGGGCCTCCTACAAGAGAGGCACGCCCCAGGCAGGATTTGAACCAGGGTCTCCCACTTGGGAAGCTCGCCCCAGCGAGAACCGAACTCGGGTGGGAAGCACACCCCAGTTCAGCATATGGATCCACACGAGCTGGGGCCAAGACTGGGACTCGATCCTCGGACCCTGGGGCTGCAATGTGAGTGCTCAACCTGCTGAGCCATCTCAGCTTTCCCACCTCACAATAATAATTTGTTTTCTCTTAGTAGCCTGAATCTCAAGGATTTTACCAGGGTGCTCCCAGGGACCACATGACACTCAAGCTTTGGCTATTCCAGATAAGCTGATTGAAGCCATTTACTTTGTAGACTATTGAGGGGAGAGGCATGCATGATAATTGGCGTAATATAAAATATAATAATAGTGTGTGTTTAGAGCTTGGCCTCAGGTCTTTAATTACCTTCTCACCTTTATTATCGTCTTGCACTCTACTAGACATACTGTCGCCTCAACTACCAACAGGCCAATATAGTAATTTATGTTATGTTTGTTTTCTTTTTTTTTTTTTATCTTTTCACATTTATAGAGGGAAATTATCTTTTTTTTTGTCTTCAGTGCATATTTATTTCTATTTTACTTTTGACAGATAGAGAGAGAGACAGAGACAGAGACAGCTAGAGAACCGAACTGTGGGAACTCCCCAGTTCAGCATGTGGGTCCTGCCTGGGCCGGAGCCGGGATTCAATCCTCGGTCCTCATGGCCTCAAAGCGAGCGCTCAACCCGCTGAGCCGTCCCGGCTTTCCCCTGTTTGTTTTCTTTGAGGTATATACAATCAAATGCAGAAAAATACATAAATGGGGACTTTTTAGTATTCTTAGCAGATCACTTGCACTTGGACCCAGAGTACTTCAGGCACCTCAGTTCTATCTTGTCATCTAATGCTCAGTCCCTGTTTCCTTATAAAATGAAAGAGGTAATCCTCTTGATTTCCTCACCTGGGCTCTAGGACAAATTTTAATAAGTTGCTCCTCAAAATTTGGGAAATAAAATTGTCCTGATAAACATTAAAAATAGTTATTGGGAAGGCCGGGATGGCTCAGAGGGTTGAGCGCTTACTTTGCAGCCCTGGAGACTGAGGATTGGGTCTTGGCCCCGGCCCGTGTGGACTCATATGCTGAATTGGGGTGAGCTTCCCATGTGTGGGAGGCCCCCAGTTTGGCCCCCAGTTCATAGGCGTGTACCTCCCATACAGGAGGCCCCTAACCCGGTTCCCACCGACCTGTATGGAACAAAGCCATGTTGAACACTGATGGCGTATGGTTGTGGAGACTGCTCTGGGCCCTCCTCCTTCTCTCTGTCTCTCTCTGTCTCTGTCTCTCTCTGTCAAAAACAATTAAATAAAGCTTTTAAAAATAATTATTGTCTGTACAAATGTATACTTGGTGCCTCAACACAAAGAATTTTTCATTCTCTTAGGCATCTAAAAAAGATTTGTATGTAACCTACTAAATCAGCAGAAATAATTTATAGGCACTTGTTCAGTGATGTGCTAAGCAACATGAAGGGTACTAGTAATAGCTAATATTTATTGAGTTCTTACAATGAGCCAGGCATCTGCTGGACACTGTACATGCGTTGCCTCATATGGCTGTACAACCACCCCTTTGAGATAGATACTGTTATTATTTTAAATGTTTGGAACTATGGCATAGAGAGGTTAAGCCACTTGCCTAGTGTCACATAGCTAGCAAGTTGGAGATCCAGGATTGGAGCATAGTTTGCTTCTAGAACTTAAGATCCTAAAGAAGTATAAATCATAGTTCCTACCCTCAATAAATTTATAATCTAGTTGAGGAAACATGACTCACACACATCAAAACAATAAACTATGTTAGATGAGCATATGTAATTAAGGGCTAAATTAGATGCTATCAACTTTGAATGCTTCAGAAGTTCAGAGGGGCACAGGGAGGCATGGATCAGGCAGTCAGGATTCCACAAACCTAAGCATTAAATATTAATAGTCCCCAAGATGTGCATAGGAAATGGATTGCCCCAGGCAAGGGGTTGCAAAAGTGCTAGAAGCGTGAGTGAGCAAGACCTGTGCAGGAGGATGAGGCAGGCAGCCCCAGCACAGCTTGGTGGAGCTGATGGGAGGGGCTGGGACGGCTCTGAAGGCCTTTAAAGTGAAGCAGAGTTTAGGCATGGTGCATTAGCAAGGAGTCATTAAAGGCCCTGAATCAATAAAGTAATACTGGAAAAGGGATGTGTTTGGCAGGATGCAGAGGATCCATCTCATTATAATTTCAGATGACATAAGACCTGGAAAACATATACTATGAAATTACTCTTAAATTGTTACCAACTCTTATTCCCAGGTTCACTGTTTATTCTTCATGATTTATTTTTATGTTTATTTCGCACTAGCAAATGCTACCAATTCTATCTCCTTAATACTTTTCAAATTCATCCATTTCTCTATACTTCCCTTGCCATTACAGTACTTTAGTTTGGTCACCATCCTAAGGGTGAGGAGAGGTGTCAGAGAAACCTTCCTGGAAGAGCTGACATTTTTTCAGAGTCCTGAGCTCTTAGCAAGAGTGAGCCAAGTAGGGAGGGAGGAGGTGGGAAGAGGGATAGGAGTGAGGAGGTGAGAAAAAGAGGAGGGGGAGAATCATGGGCAGAAGAGAAAGCAAAACAAACAAGCAAACAAACGAAATAACAGGTATAGAATTTGGTGCTACATCTGGGGTGCTGCAGTAAGAAAAATTAAATGCAACATTAATTTAGTGAAACAAGTCACTGGTGGGCGGTAAGGCCCAAAGATTCCGGTCTAGAAGGCGGATGACGTTTGTTACGTGACATCAAAACATTTGGTCAAAATGTCACCTCTTCCACTCTGGAAAACAGACCACTTCTAGTGTGGTGGAGAGGAAAGACCCTTGAAGAGGACACATGTGAGCTAGGCCTTGAACACACAGATTGGACATGTAGAGGGAACAATATTGGCAAAGGCCCAGAGTCTGGTGATGTGAAGCATAAGGATTCTAAGTGCCAGACTAAGCCCTTGAAAGATCAATCTGTTGTTGGGGGTGCAAGGCGCTGGGAAATGGACCTAAGTAGGGATCTAAATTTGAAGGAGACTGCCTATAATTTTAAAGATTTATTTTATTGTTTTTGACAGAGAGAGAGAGAGAGAGAAGGGGGAGGGCCCAGAGCAGTCTCCATAGTTGTACATCATCAATTTCAACATGGTTTCATTCCACACAGGTGGGTGGGGGCTGCACAGGGCGGGAACTGGGCTGGGGGCCTCCCGCATGGGAGCATGCCCCCTCGAGCCCGTGGCTGAACGGGGGAAGGGGGGAGTGAGAACTGAACTGGGGGCCTCCCGCATGGGAAGCACACCTTAGTTCAGCATATGGGTCCACACGGGCTGGGGCCAGGATTTGATTCTTAGTCCCGGGGGCTGCAAAGTGACTGCTTAACCTGCTGAGCCATCCCGGCTTCCCCAATATAATTTTAGAGAAATGTCAAAGAATAAAGTAAATAAATTTTTTGAATTATTTTTCAGAATCCAGTGGAAAGTTAAAGCTAGATTTTTTTTAACAGCTCACCTTTTGAAAATGTATGATTCGGAAAAGCCAGGATGGATCAGCGGGTTAAGCTCTCTCTTTTCAGCCCTGGGGATTGAGGATCGAAGTCCGGCCCCAGCCTGTGTGTACCCATATGCTGAACTGCGGTGTGTTTCCCATGCAGGAGGCCCCCAGTTCAGTTCTCGCCCCCTGGTTCAGCCCTTGGCTTGAGGGGGCATGCCTCCCATGCTGGAGGGCCCCCCAGCCCAGTTCCCGCCCTGCGCAACCTGGGCCGACCTGTGTAGACCTGTGTAGAGCAAAACCATGTCAAAAGCTGAAGTTCAACTATGGAGACTGCTCTGGGCCTTTCCCCTTCTCTCTCTCTCTCTGTCTCTGTCTCTGTCAAAAACAATAAAATAAATCTTTAAAAAAAAAGAAAAGGAAATGTATGATTCATTGTGTGTGTGTTTTTTTTAGTATAGTCACAAATTCATGCAACCATCATCACAGTTAATTTTAGAACATTTTCATCACCTTAAAAATAAACCCTGACCCATTTCTACCCCATTCACACTGTCAATTTCTGGTAATTTACTGATCTATTTCTATCACTATGGAATTGCCTATTCTGGACATTTCACATAAATGGAATCATACAATAGGTGTTCTTTGTGACTGGCTTCTTTCATAAATGCTAGATTTTGAAACTGTGACTTGATTAAATAACCAATGGTTAAACTATACATTTCCACATGTATTAGGAAGGAATAATATTTGGAAAATAGTCAGTGGGACAGGATGCTAGAGTGATTATAACAAGCCTGGGCCAGGAATCAGGAAGGAGGTTTGAGTTCTAGTCTTGATTCTGTTTTTAGCAGGTATATGATCTTGGGCAAGCCAGCAACCTCTCTGAACCTCAGGTTATGATCTGTAAAATAGGAGGGAGGGTTTAGAACAGCGATTCTCAGCATTTAATGTAAGCAGAATTGCCGTGAAGCTTTTTGAAAAATATTTGTATGTAACCTGGAACCTCATCTGAGATGTTTCAAAAGCTCCTAACGTGAATTTGTTGCTTACAAAGGTTAGGAATTTCAGGGGAACCCAGGATGGCTTAGTGGGTTAAGTGCTTGCTTTGCAGCCCCAGGGTCCAAGGATTGAACCCTGGTCCGGCCCATGTGGACCCATATGCTGTACTGGGGTGTGGCTCCAGTTTGGTTCTCACCAGGGCAAGCTTCCTATGTGGGAGGTCCCTGGTTCGCCCCTGGCTCAAGGGGGCATGCTTCCCATGTAGTAGGCTCTGGGCCTGGTTCCCGCCCTGTGCAGCCCCCACCCACCTGTGTGGAAAAAAACCATATTGAAAACTGATGATGTACAACTATGGAGACTGCTCTGGGCCCTCCCCCATCTCTCTGTTTCTGTCTCTGTCTCTCTCTGTCAAAAACAATAAAATAATCTTTAAAAAACAAGCAAACAAAGGTTAGGAATTTCAGGGCTTATATGTTCCTTAGGTTTCCTTCTATATCTGACATCCTGTGAGATAAATTTGTTTACCAGTGCATTTTTTCTAGAGCCACATCTGTGGCTTTTGGTCAAGTCTGTCAGTCTATGGTCAGTAATTATATCAAATGAGAGAACCTTATGATGATGCTCTGGATGCTGAAGTTGTGGCAGTGGTCCTGGGCACCTGAACTCACTATGACTCACTAAAAGCAATTTGCCTTCCCTAATGCTTCCTACTTTAAAGAGGAGAGAAATAACCGAAAATAAGCAACAAGCTTTGTGAGTAAATAGTATGTATATGGTGTATTGCTAAACACTGAAACCTGAGCGAGAGAATGCTTGACATTTTTTTAGCCCACTTCCTCATGGACAACTGGTCAAATTCCTAATTTGTGAGGCTTCTTGGATAGAAGTAGTTGAGTTTTGTAACAGAATTAATGCTTACTGAAAGCTTAGAACAAGGTAGGAGAGATACAGAACTCTTTAGGGGAAGTCTTAAGTTCCCTATATTCTGTTTACGTGAAAAATGTAAACATTTGATCCGTCTCCTTGAGTACTTGCAATTAATTACTACCATACCTTTTTATTTCTCTTCAGCTTTCATACCCCTTCTTAAAACAGGGGAGAGGGAAGGTAAAATTACAAGCCTGGCCTTCACGTATAAAAAAAAAAAAAAAATAGAGAAAGAAACCTCACAAAATGTAAATGAATTAACACTTACTGTTACCTAATATGTGAGTATAGTGTCCAAATTAGCAGGGAGAGTTGCTTGATTCTTGTAGTTTAGTTACAAAATTAAACTGGTGAATGTTTTTGTGGCCATTTTATACACTTCCTCAGAGCCTTTCTCTAACTTTTTCTTCAACAGGTGTAAATGATTTTATTATAATATAAACCTTAAAATACTTTTCTCTTGTTTACTTTATGTAATGATTTTTATGTCTCATTTCCTCCATTCCATCCATCTCCACATACAATTTTCTACCCCTAAACATATTATATTTGGTTGATTCTAAGATACGTACTTTTTCACATTTTTTTATTTTTATTGTTAAATTTATTGGGCTGACATTGGTTGGTAACAATTACATATGTTCCAGGCGTACAATTCTACATTACATTGTCTATGCATTGCATGATGTGCTCACCACCCAGAATCAGCTCTATCACCATATATTTGCTATCCCTTTTCTACCCACACCCACTCTCCCACCCCCCTACCCCCTTACCCTCAGGTAACCACTAAACTATTAACTGCCCATGAGTTTTTGGTTTTTGTTACTTTCAGTTTTATATTCCACCCATAAGTGAGGTCAAAGCTTTCTTGATTTTTTCAGTCTGACTTATTTCACTTAATAAGATGGTCTCTAGGTCCATCCATGTTGTCACAAATGACTGTATTTCATCTTTTCTTATTGCTGAGTAGTATTCCGTTGTGTAAATGTACCACAACTTCTTTATGCAATCATCTATCAGAGGACACTTTGGTTGTTTCCTTGACTTGGCCACTGTGAACAGTGCTGCGATGAACATTGGGGTACATATATCTTTGCAGATTAAGGTTTTCAAGTTTTCTGGGTAGATACCTAGGAGAGGGATTGCTGGGTCATATGGCAATTCTATTCCTAAATTTTTGAGAGATCTCTATACTGCCTTCCATAGTGGTTGTACCAGTTTACATTCCCACAAGCAGTGTATGAGGGTTCCTTTGTCCCCACAGCCTCTCCAGCACTTGTATTCCTTGTCTTGTGGATTATAGCCATTCTAACAGGTACAAGGTGGTATCTCATTGTGGTTTTTTTGTTTTGTTTTGTTTTTGACAGACAGAGACAGAGACAGAGAGAAGGGGGAGGGCCCAGAGCAGTCTCCATAGTTGACAGCATTAATTTTCCATATAGTTTCACTCCACAGGCGGGCATGGGGCTGTGCAGGGCAGGAACTGGGCCAGGAGCCTCCTGCATAGGCCCTAGCAAGCTGAACTGGGGACACTCCCCAATTCAGCATATGGGTCCACCTGGGCCGGAGCCAGGCTTCGATCTTTGGGCTCCAGGGCTGCAAAGCGAGCACTTAACCTGCTAGCTGAGCCATCCTGGCTTCCCCTCATTGTGGTTTGTATTTGCATCTCCCTAATTGTTAGTAATGTTGATGTTGAGCATTTTTTCATATATCTGTTGGCCATTTGTATGTTTTCATGGGAAAAGTGTCTTTTTAGGTCTTCTACCCATTTTTTAATTGGATCGTTGGTTTTTTTGTTGTTGAGTTGTATGAGTTTTTTATATATTTTAGATATTCGCCCCTTATCAGTGGCATTGTTTACAAATATTTTCTCCCATTCAGTTGGTTTCCTTTTTACTTTGTTGACATGTCCTTTGCTGTGCAGAAGCTTTTTAGTTTGATATAGTCCCATTAATTTATTTTTGCTTTTACTTCCCTTGCCTTTGGGGTCAAGTTCATAAAGTGCTCTCTGAACCTAAGGTCTGTAAGTTTAGTAGGATGCTTTCTTCTAGTAGGATGCAGTTTATGTGGAGGTCTTAAATCCACTTTGAATTAATTTTGGTATACGGTGACAGTTCACAGTCCAGATTTATTCTTTTGCAAGTGGTTTTCCGATTTTCCCAGCACTGTTTACTGAAGAGGCTTTCTTTTCTCCACTGTATATTTTTTGCTCCTTTGTCAAAAACTATTTGTCCATATATTTGTGGGTTTATTTCTGGGTTTTTGATTCTGTTCCATTGGTCTGTATATCTATTTTTCTGCCAATAACAAGCTGTTTCAATCATTGACACTTTGAAGTATAGATTGAAGTCAGGGAACGTGATGCCTCCAGCCTTATTTTTTTTTTTTGAGGATTGCTTTGGTGACTAGGGGTCTTTTGTGAGTCCATATGAATCTGATTCCTTAAATCCCAACTAGGGAAAAATAGACCATTTCCTCCTTCCATCCTAGCCCCACAGTGCTCTACTGCATGTAAGTGTTTACTCTGCTGGCTCCTTCTGAGGTTCCTTGAGGCTATGTCTTACTCACTGTAGTCTTAACAGCCCTCAGGGGCACAGCAAAAAATGGGCTTGTAATAAATGCTTATGAATAGGTGAATGGACAGTAAATGAATGGGCTTACATTACAACCTGAAAAACACTAGATTTGTTCCAAGAGAAAATTCCTAACAGTATCTCTTGCTCACAGCTCTTGTGGCTGTGGGCACAGCCAGTCTTAGGTCAAGGTCAGGGCACTGCTATTTGAGAGCAGAGCCCCATACCTCCAGCCTGTTGAGAGGCATGTACATTGGGTGACTCGGGTTCTGTTACAAGACCATTGGGTTCTCAGTAAAGGGGAATGTTTCTGAAAACAAGTCCTTGGGTGAGGAGAATTACTTCTTCAAGTAAAGTTGCTTCCCTGGCCCATATGATGTATTATCAAGCATCGGATAAACTGGGAAAAGAGAGGTTAAGACAAAGCCAACTACCTGGCTATTGCTCAGTGCCAGGTGTTTAAAATCTGTAAATTAGTTTTATGACACTGCATGTAACCCCCCTTTTTGGGCCTGTGCTTTTTAATTTTTCAGACAAAGATATTGGACTAGATGATCTCTAAGATCATTTTCACTCTATCATTTTATTATCTAATTCTTTTATAATACCATGTTTTTGATATAATAAAGGTTCAAGAATTATTGATGGCATTTTACAGGTATGGAAACTGAGGGCAGCAGGCTAAGGGATTTGCTTCAGACACGTTTAGTAGCTCAGCTTCATTAGTAATCAGTCTTTCTTGGCTCCCTGTGGAGCTGTAGCATCTTTCCCTTTAGAAAAGCTAGTCTGCTTTGCCCTCCAGGCCTACAGAAAAAGAAAAAGAAAAAATAAAAAAATTCAGAGTATTATAAAAATACTGGAGCACAATTATTCCACTACCACAGATGACAAGGATTGAATCTCACAGTATTTAAAATCAGGAAAATCAGTACTGCTGAGACTACCAGGGGAGATGGGGGCAGGGGGAGGCATGGAAGAACGCGGCTGAGAGAGAACAGATTTGAGCTGCTGGGGATGCATTTCAACATCTGTGGAATAGGATGGAGGGTGGGGACACTGATCCCAAGGATATAATGACAAGGTCAGCATCATTTCTTCTCTCTGTTCTCGGCAACAGCCAGTCTAACTAGAAAGAGCAATCTGTCAACTCTAATTAGAGTAGAAGAAAGTGAACAATGGGTGCTTAGCTCTAAAGTGACAGCCCAGTTTAATGGGGTGGAGGAGCTCAGGAGGGCTGTGTGCTTTGTGTGCTTGGAATTGGTTCCTTCAGATGGATCCTTTCTGAACTCAAATTACAAAACAACTTAAATGGGATTCTTATTTATTTTACCAGAAATCTTCAGGTCCCCATGCTTTTCAACACATGCACATTCTGCAAAAGCAGAGGAGAAGCTGGCTCTGTTTCCAAGGTGAGGCTATAATTGAAAATAGTTCCATTGTGCAGCCTGAACATGGTGCTGTGTGCATGCAACGGATATTTATTGATTTGTTCATGTTTCCCTTTTGTGTTTAATTATATTGGTAGTATTAATGTTTCTCTTATTATTTTTGTAGCCCTTTTTATTATAGATTTATAATTGGATTCTCAAAATTTCAGGACAGCCTGACATTTCAGTAGGACCACAGATAAGCACATTTTAAGATACAAAAAGAAATTAAATTATATTTTTGAACTATACTTTAAATGACCTATCTTATTTAGATAGTTTAGTTCTTGAATCAAAAGTGGATTTCACAGAAGAAAGGTATATTTTATACATGGAGTCAAATAAATATATTTCTTAAAATAAATATATGAATATACGTTATTGAAGTTTAAAACCAATGATGTGCATAATCTAAAGCCTTAAATAACAGAGGTTTATCTGTTATCAGAAAATATTATACCAAAGACTAATGGTTTATTAATTTAACTCCGTATCAGTGTGGGGCATTCAGACATCTTAAAGGAGGGAGAAAAAACAAGGGGGAGCGAGAGAGTGGGAAGAGAATAAGCACCAATATGTTGGAAAGCTCAGCCTGTATGATTTTGCTGTTCTTTTGTGTGTTATTTCATTTACTCCTTGAAGCGCCCCATAAAGTATGTGACTGTTATCTTCACTTGATAAATAAAGGAAACTAAAACCCTGAGAAATTACCCCAAGGTTACAGAGAAATGCAGAGTCAGGCCTTGAACCCAGGTCGTCTGGCTCCAAGTCTAGTGTGTTTCTCAGCAGTGTGTTGCTGGTGGAGTTGGGAGACGGCACATTTAAAAATCATCACATTCCTAATAATAGTGCCAAAATGAGCACTCTCTTCTGATCTATTGGTCTTTTATGGGCCTGAATGAGACAGTGGATTTTAGTTTGGTGTATTTGTACCACTTGCCTTTACTGCATGTTGCCAACCTTTTATTTTCTAACAGCATCACTTGTTTCTTTTCTGTCCTTTCTTTTTTGTCTTTTACACACATGTTATTTGAATAAATTATCTTTTGCAAAAACAAAGGGAAGTCTGCCAATGCTATGCACCTCACCCTGGACCCAGTCCTATCCCCAGAGAAACCGATTATCAATTTGGGGTTTAACCAACTTGGTTTCTATGTGTGTTTGCATAGATGAGTGTGTTTGTATTATATTGTTTTGTGTGACTTTAAAAAACATAAATGGTACCATGCTGTACTTTTTATTCTGAAACTTGCTTTATTTTTTTTTAAATTTACTATGCCTTTTGGAGGTCTTTCCATGGCAGTATGTTTAAATGTAATTTATTCTTTTTGTTACATAGCATTTCATACACAGTCATTTTTACTGTTTCCCCTCTACCTTGCCTCTGCTTTGAAATGCCTTAGTGACACAGCAAATCAACATTTAACTATGTTTGTATTTATGGGGCGTGTAGGAGCATCATAAGCTGTATGGTTCATTGGAGTATTAAGTAAAAAAGGAGGAAAACATAAGAAGCACCTACATTAGCACTCTGAGCTGAGCTGAGAGGCCTAGGGCAGTGTTATCAGTAGATTTGTTACTACTCAGCCTCTGAATTTTAGTATTTACTTCTTTTGAACACTGTTCTCCAGAGGTGTATTTCTTACATAGAAGAGATAGTAGTGACATGTTTGATAGGGTGCTGTGAGGATTAAATGTGATAATGCATAGGAAAAACCGTGAAAACCATGAAGACTGAGACTTGTAAGCTGTGAGTTGTGTTTGCTTACCCTCTTCCCTCCTTCCCCCTTCCCCTTCAGACATTATGTTATGAGGCAATTCCTCAAAAAGCG